>OZ053307.1:14927358-14986635 GCA_964056655.1 Arabis hirsuta
ACGCAAAAGGTAAATTGTATACGTAATATATGTGTTCTTAAAACAATAAAAGTTGGAAAAAAAACAAAAAAAAAAAATTGTTTGCAAGGGCTTCATGAGTATAGAGGATTAGGAGGCTAGTGGTTAGGGCACGTAGTGCGAGCCACGTTATATCAGACTCTCAAATCGATTGGGATTTAAAACATAACGAATCAAAAAGTGTTCATCTACCTTTATGTGACTATTATTTTCTTTCTATTTTTAAATTAATCGCATAAACTTGTATTCGAAGTGAAATATTTAGTTGAGGATTAATATTTTTTTTCTGAATCAAAGTTAAAAGTTGGGTATAGAAAATATGTTTGATATTGCTTCTAATTAGCTATTTAGTTTTTTCTTGCTACATAAATGGGGTGTGTTGTTATAAATTTTTTGAAATTTGACAATTTATCAAAATTATGCACAACATATGCCTGTTTGTCTTTCTTGTAGTTATTCTCTTCTTTTGAATTTATATGATTATTATTTTCCTCTAAAAATCGATCCCCTTTATAGGCAATATATATGCATACACTGAGCTATATATATATATATATATATATATATATATATATATATATATATATATATCTCTTTTAATGTCTGTACTCCATCTCTATCCTCTTTACATATAAATACGTACCATGGTATATAACATTTTGGATTTATATAAATTATTTTCGGTTTTTAAAACGATAACTTGGTTGTCTGCATCAATTTTGGCCCTCATATATGTATCATAAAGTTGTCTGCTTTTTCATATTCTTACAAAATCTGAAATGTAGGTAGTTATTTTGTATCGAAGGGCCCTTCATTTAATTTAAATATTTCTTTATAGGGGCCTATCTAAAAAAAACCCTACAAAGTGGATCAAACAAAAGCCAAATGAACTGCCACAAGCATGGAGAGAAAAATACTGGTAGTAGACTCAGAGCAAAAGCCTTGCTTTTCAGGCTATAATAGTTCTTCTGTCTAGTTTTACATAAAATACATAATTTTATAAACTATTGCTCTGGTAACTTTTTGTTTGGCGTGAGATGATATTTAAAATTGTAATTAGGCATTAAAGAGATCAAATAATATAAATATCATAAGCATAAGAGAACCGTTGTGATTATTTTCAATCCAAGTTACCACACATAGAAACTGTTCATTTGTAACGTTATTGATTAGTTCAATCCAAATTACCACACATAGAAACTGTTCCATTTGTAACGTTATTGATTAGTTCAATCCAAATTACTAGATAGAGAAACTGTCTACCACCAGCATGCATGCAGTAGCATGTAACGTCATGATTTTTTTTTTGCTAAACTCCTTTATGCTAAACATCTTCTTCTCCAAATGGATATATGTGCCCTAGAGTCACAATACTAGCTAATTGACGATTTATTTTTCTTTTGTTTGATTAAATGAGTCACAATTCAAATTTTTCTTTTGTTCTTTTGTTGAATTAATGTTACAAATGGAACAGTTTCTCTGTGTTTGATAACTTGGATTGAACCTAGTACAATAATGTTCTCATAATTAAACACAAACTAAATGCTCATTATGAAATTTCTCACTTTATTTTCCAGCAAATAATGTTTATTGATATTCCATATGGTTTGGATATTTTAGGTTGGTAATTAATGGTCATAGTTTAGCTCAAAATTAAACAAAAAACTCACACGATGTCAAAATCACACACACACATACATAGTTTAGCAAAAGCAATATCACACATAGATTACAATAATATCAAATCTAATAGTGGTTTACAAAGGTCTTGCTAGCAATTAGCATATACAAAATAAGACAGGATATTATAGCTATATCCACTGTCTTGAGACATCCCTCCCTACATGTTAAAAAAAAAAAACATTAGATTAGTCTTTCTAATGTTGAAATTACTATTAAACCATTTTAAAATAGATTATTGAAAATCTAATATATTAAAAATAAAATGATGGTCATATCTGATTTTCAATTGACATCAATTCTAATTGGAACCTAATTGACATACAAAGTTGACATGAATGCTAAAGTTAATTTCCATATGCGATTTCCATACTGAACTAAGTTAACTTCCATATCTGATTTGAACCTAATTGACATCAATGCTAATTGACATCTGATTTTCTATTAACTTTATGCGTCATAATAATTATGTTTTACATCTAATATATTAAAAATAAACGTTGTATCGGAAAAACATCAATTATCGACCCATCATCTCATAAACAAAATTGCCATAAATTGACATAATTATTATATTTTATTTTTGAACCTAATTTACGTCATATCCTCAAGGCTTTTAAAAAAATATTACTCATACAATTCGTTAAGCTTATGGTTTAGATTGGTTTAGCTACTTGGTTAAGTTTCTTCATTAGTATCTTGTGTATATAAAGTATAAACAATACTTTGTACCCCTAATTAAGTTTAATTAATCTCTTCGACATTCTAAAAACAAGAAACGAGTTTACTTTCTAGACAAGCTTACTGAAAGATGGGTATAAAGAGATGATTCTTATTGATGAAGAATACTCTGTTTATATACACAGAGAAGGACCGTCTAATTACAAGAGGAATCTGCTCACATTTAAGGAGAGAATATACACAAGATATATAGACGTTAATAGACGATCAATTAGGGATATTGATGATTTGTTGAATGTTGTTTCCATATTCTATCACACCCCCTCAAGACGGACGGTGATGAGAGAGTCCGATCTTGACAACCAGTGTGTTGAACCGAGCTCGTGGTAGTGGTTTTGTGAGGGCGTCCGCTAACTGATCAGCCGAGGTGATGTGTGATACACGTAGTTGACCACTCTGAACAAATTGTCGAATGAAGTGGTAGTCTAAAGCAATGTGCTTCATTCTCGAGTGAAAGACCGGATTTGCAGCAAGATAGGTGGCCCCAATGTTGTCACAATAGAGAACTGGTTTGGTGGTTACTGACAACCTGAGTTCCATTAAGAGAGAAGATATCCAACAGAGTTCTGAAGTAGTGGAGGCAATGGCACGGTACTCTGCCTCGGTTGATGATCGCGCAACACCGTTTTGTTTCTTAGATGACCAAGCAATCGGATGTCCTCCTAAGTACACAATGTATGCACTTGTGGAAGTATAATCATCTTTGTTTCCAGCCCAGTCCGCATCGGTGAAGGCATGTAAGTCGGAGTTGTTGTTTGCGCTAAAGTAGATGCCACGGTTCTGCGTTCCAGAGAGGTACCGAAGTATACGTTTCACAGCAGTCCAGTGTTCTGTCGTTGGTCTATGCATGAACTGTGATAACTTGTTGACAGCATAGGATATGTCTGGACGGGTGAGAGACAGATATTGCAAGCTGCCCACGATCTGACGGTATTCTGTTGCATCATCCAAAGCTGTTCCAGAAATTAGTGTAAGTGATGAATTGGACTCCATTGGCGTGGCTACTGGTTTGGCATTCTCCATCTTTGCCTTATGTAGGAGGTCTACAATATAACGAGTTTGTGTTAAGTGTATTCCAGATGAGGTACGATTGACCTCAATGCCTAAGAAGAAGGATAAGTCACCCAAGTCTTTTAAGGAAAAACGAGTAGATAAGGATTGGATGAACCTGGATATTTCTGAAGCATTGTTGCCGGTAATGATGATATCGTCGACATAGACGAGCATGTAGAGAAGAACATTATGATGATGATAGATAAAAAGGGATGCATCAGCCACAGAATTCTTGAAACCAGATTGAAGCAGAAATGTTCGGAGCTCATTATACCACGCCCTTGGGGCCTGTTTTAAACCATAAATTGCTTTGCGCAATTTGCATAGAGCATGTGGGTTGTCTTTGTCTTGGAAACCTTGTGGCTGCATCATAAAGACCTCCTCCTTGAGATGGCCTTGTAGGAATGCGTTGTTGACATCAAGCTGCCTCATAGGCCATTTGTAACGCCCGTGAACCAAAATGTGTATTTTTGGTGGTGCGTCTAGCGATGCAGGGGAGGTGCGTCGAGCAACGCAAATCTTTAATCAGACCGAGAAGTCGGGTTTGATCGCACGGTTTGCGTGATGGTTTAGCGGAACCCTAGGTTTCGATATAAAAGGCATAAACAGTGTTCTGGCCGTTTTTGGTTGATCAGAAATCAGAGAGAAAAGGGTTGAGAGAGGATTTAGGTGATTGTGTGGGAGGGACAATTTTGAATCGGAACTTTGAGAGGGCAAACGGCTGGGCTATTCGAGGCGGATTGGAGTGATTTTTGGAGGGTAAGTTCTCCAATCTCTGCTCGTGTCATAGGCGAAAACGGTTCGTCTTTTGGTTGACTATTCACCGAGTTATGGCTGTTTGAACTCGATGGGTCTGTGCAGATTGTTTTCTGCGATCAGTCGGGTTCAGAGGGGAATTCCGATCGAACCAGAAGGAGTCTGGAGGCGATCCGCATACCGACGCGTATCTGTGTGTGTCTAGTTTCCAAAACAGTCACCTGTGTTGGAATTGGACCAGTGGTTCGTCGTGTACGAGGGTTTTAGTGAACGTTGTTCATTCTTTTCATTTCGATTCTTCAAGGTGAGTGCGTGATCGTGGGTTGTGTGGACATAGGGATAGATGGAATGCGATTGACTATTGTTTTCGTGTGTTCTGTGACTGGGATCGTGCAGGTGACTCGATAAATCGCGACGGATTCGAGTCACGAGAGGATAGGCTCGTTTCTGTGGATGTCGCGTCGATCGACGCCAAGGTGGTGCGTCGCTCGACGCAGACGCTGCGCGTCGACCGACGCCTAGGGTTGCGTTGCTCGACGCAGAGTTCCTGTACGGGTTCGTGATTAGTTTTTCTTATTGCTTGCTTGTGTGCTCATCCTGGTATTTGTCTTTCATTATATCGATACTTAAATAACCTGTAGACGGGATGACCGTTTTGCTGAGTATTTGTGATAATACTCACGCAACTCTTTTTGCCATGTGTTGCAGGTAAAGAGAAAATATGATCGTGGAATCGGACAAGGAAGAGGAGATGATCCAGCGTCTCGGTTGTTTGCTTTTATGTTGAATTGCTAGGTTGCTAGCGAATTCTAGAGATTTTGGAATTTAGACTTGGTTAAGTGTTGAATTTGATTTGACATGATTCTACTGAATGTGGTTGGCATTTTACTGATTTAATCGGTTTGTTTGGTTATGTGTGTTAATTGACTGGAGTTGTGAATTAATGTTTATGGGAACATTAATTCGATTCCAATGTATAAAAAAAAAAAAAAACGGGTCGGGTTGTTTCACCATTGACGGGTGACTGCTGTACTAAGGACAATGCGGATAGTTGCGGGCTTCACTACTGGACTGAATGTATCATGGTAATCAATTCCTTGTCGTTGTGTGTATCCTTGCGCAACAAGCCGAGCCTTGTATCGTTCAACTATGCCATCAGATTTGCGTTTGATGGTGAAGATCCATCGAGAACCTACAACATTAGCAACATTAGCAACGTTAGTCAAATCCCAAGTATGATTACGAATCTGAGAGTTTATTTCTTCTAGCATTGCTTTTCTCCATATTTCGCTTTTAAGAGCCTCTGCAACCGTTTTTGGAATCGGTTCAGATGATGGGGTTATTTGTGTGTGGAGATTAAGCTTATGAATCGGCTTTCGTCGACGATTGCTGGTCCGTAACGGTTGTGTTGGAGGCTGTTGTGGTGCAAGTTGTTGAGGCTGAGGTGAAGATTGAGTTACAACGGCAGGTTGTGGCGGTGAAGTTGTAGGAGATATTGGATTTGCGTCGGGTAAAGCTGGTGGAACAGAGACTGTTGCTTGTGACATTGAGTGTGAGTGATGTGGAACAGAGGCACTCGGTTGTGATTCCAGTGTTGTTGCAGGCTGAGATGACCCCACTGTAGGTGGCTGTGGAAGATGAGATGGAGGTATACGTGTAGCCAAAGGATATGTAGCAGAGTTGCCATTATCTTCAGTGTCTGCGATTTCCTGCATTATTATAGGAGATACAATAGAAAAAGGAAAGACAGTTTCATGAAACACTACATGACGAGAAGTATAAATACGGTTAGTTAAGCGATCTAAACAAAAATAAGCACTCTGCGAAGGAGAGTAACCAAGAAACACACAAGGAGTAGATTTAGCTTCTAATTTATTCGATGTATAAGGTTTTAACCATGGAAAACAAAGACAACCAAAAACTCGTAATTTTTCAAAATTCGGAGAAGAACCATAGAGAGTCTGGAAAGGATTCTTGAAATTCAAGGTGGGTGTTGGCATCCTGTTTATAAGATACACCGCGACACCAAATGCGTAGGTCCAGTAAGACTGTGGGATAGAAGCATGAGAAAGAAGAGCTAAGCCCGTCTCAACAATATGTCGATGACGTCGTTCAGCAATGCCATTATGCTCAGGTGTATGAGGTGGGCTGGTCATATGCGAAATACCATGACTAGAGAGGAATGACCTTAGACCAATAAATTCACCCCCATTATCGGTATATAGAGTTCGCAACTTGCATTGAAATCGATTTTCAACCAAGCTTTTAAACTTTGTAAAAACATCAAAGACTTGTGATTTAGTTTTTAATGGGTATAACCAAGTGTATCTAGTAAAATGGTCAACAAAAATAACATAATACTTGAAACCATCTATTGAAACAAGCGGGGAAGTCCAGACATCGGAGAACACAACATCTAATGGTTGAGACGATTGCAAAGACGAAGTAGTAAAAGGTAACTTATGCATTTTATTCATAGAGCAAGCAGTGCAAGGATGAACCAGCAAAGCATTAGAAGAAATAGGTAAATGAAATTGAGAAACGATTTTTGTAAGAATAGATAAAGCAGGATGGCCTAAACGAGAGTGCCAATCGGTTAAGGTAGCCTTTGCTGTCGACGCAAAGGCTAGTGACGGTGGCAAAGATGACTGCAGTTTTGGCCATTCATAAGTGCCATCTTTAGGTTTGCCCTCCAAACGAAGAGCTCCCGTTTGTAAATCCCTGACCTGAAAGTATGTCGGTGTAAAAGTGACAGAAACCCCATTAGTTGTGCACAATTGGAAAACAGAAATTAGATTTTTAGCAAGTGACGGAACACACAAAACATTCTTAAAGAAGAAAGGTTTAGTAAGAGAAGGAATAGAGAAAGAACCAGAGTGCGTAATTGGTAAGGCTGAGCCATCACCAAGAAGCACGTCATCACTGCCACCATATGGATTATGCGCAGAGAGGTTGCCGAGATCAGATGTCATATGGTGTGAGGCACCTGAGTCCAGAAGCCATGTAGAGGAATCAGACATCATCGCAGCATTGGCACGAGGTCTCCATGACTGAAAGGGTGAAGGTTGTTGCCAAGTCTGAGAGTTGGGCATATGAGGCTGGGTGTTCTGTGGCTGCAGAGTGTGTTGTGGCCACGAAGGAGCTGGTGTGGAACCGCGTACCATCCGGAATTCGGGGCAAAATTTGGCACTATGACCTTGCACTCCACACGCTTGACACTTGCCAAGATACGGCTTCGAACCTCTGTTTGCAATGAAGTTGTTGTGACCATTACGACGTTCCTGAGAGGAATAGTTGTGGTTGTTATTGGAGCGATTGAGCATGAAGTTGTTGTTGCGATTCTGGTTTCGAGGACGATTATCAGCCACATTTGCAACAATCGGAGTCACAGTAGAACTTTCACAGCAAAGTATCATGGCTTCACGATTAACCAGTCTTTCGTACAAGTCAGTGAATGGAATTGGAGTGTCTCTTCCATGAATAGCATCGATCTCCGGCTTATAATCTTCACTGAGTCCTGCAAGAATCCTTTCAGTGAGGTCCTCATGGTCCATTGGTTTTCCGAGAAGCGCAAGATCATCTGCCTTGGATATGATCAACCGGAGATACTCACTGATGGTCTTCGTTCCTTTGACACAACGCTCAATCTGAAGCTTTAACTGTCGGATGTGACCACGAGAAGCAGTCCCAAAGGTAGTGGCGAGAGTGGACCAGATATCTTTCGTGGTGTTAGCACTTGAGACCACTGTCTGAATCAGCAAAGAAATAGATCCAATCATCGAGCTATAGAGAAGGCGATCTTGACGGTGCCATGGAGCATAGGCCGGATTCGTAGTGGAGACTCCATCAGTGATTATTGTTAACGGTGGTGCCGAATTGGTGTTGTCGATGAAGTGTTGGAGCTCGTGACCTTCAAGAAGTGCCCATACCTGCCGACTCCACATCAAATAGTTGAGATTGGTAAGCTTAGTGATACTCGACATGTTGACAGAGAGGAGAGTGCTTTGTGGATCCTGGGTATTGAACACTGGAGTTCTCTCAGCAGTTGATTCAGACATGATTATGAATCCAGGAGAAAGGGAAAAAAAAATTGGAAGAAAGAGAGTAGAGGAGTTTGTCGCAGAAAAAGAATGGAGAGAAAAGAAGAAGACAATGATTTGGGAGGGTAAAAACCCTAGTGCTTTGATACCATGAAAGATGGGTATAAAGAGATGATTCTTATTGATGAAGAATACTCTGTTTATATACACAGAGAAGGAGCGTCTAATTACAAGAGGAATCTGCTCACATTTAAGGAGAGAATATACACAAGATATATAGACGTTAATAGACGATCAATTAGGGATATTGATGATTTGTTGAATGTTGTTTCCATATTCTATCACTTACGCAATCGAATGGGAGATGAAAGAGCAAAAGAATTTCTCATCGTTTTTCCTCTTCGTTCAACAGACATCTTCGTTCTTCCTCGGAGTTTGAAGCGTATATGAAAGAGCAAAAGAATTTCTCATCTAGTCCTTGTAAAAGAACCGAGCATGTGATCATTTGACCACTCTTAAACACCGGTGTTAGTCTTGTGTTTCCGCCCCAAACCACCCGTATACGACCCAGCCTTGCAAATTCGTAGTTGGTGATGGCCGTCCAAGTCGAAAATATTTTCTGAATCAATCTTGAGGCCTTTGCCTCCTTAACCCTCGTCTCTAATAAGCAACCAAACTGAAATCCACTTCGAGCACCCACTGGCTTATAATGGAATGTTTAGAGATTTTATTTACACCACGAACATTCCAAGAGAACCCCGACATTAATGAGTTTTCTTTCTTCCCCTCTTGTCTAAAGCAAGAGAGTTTGTGTCTTTTGTTTATAAGCTATGTTGCCTGGATTGAGTTTTCATTTGTTTATTGGCCCGAGTTGATCTAGCGACTCCACAACCTGCTTGAAATCATCCGAAGGAGGTGCATTTGTCTCGTTTCGAGTAATTTCTCCCTCCTCATATTCCTGTTCTTCTACAGTTTCTGAAGCTTTTAGTGTGTCATCGAGACAGCAAAGCGAGATGGGGAGATGTTCAAACTCGCTTCCGATACTTCCGCTTCAACTCCATCAGGATGTTTGCCAGCTTTGGAAGCCGAAACAACCTGCCAGCTTCTTTCTCCCATAGCCGTATTAGTCTGAATCTGCACCTGTTCCGCCGTATCCACTTCCCCGACTATCCTCTGTTCCGACTCTGTTTTACTCTGTTCTTGAGCTGCGGTTTGTTGAATGGCGGGCTGAGCCATTGCCGAAGGGTAGCTTTCTTTCTTAATTGACTGGTTCAGTGGTTGAGAGGGGAAATCGTAAGTCATAGTCAAAAATTTCCTAATAAAAGAAAAATTATTTTTATACGTAAAGGTTTGCTAAACACAAAACGGGTAAGATATACAGCAGAGATGTCTGTTGAATAAACATTTGAAAATAAAAATGTTAAAAAAAAATTCATAAAACTGTCTCCTTTTAATCCTCATTGTACTCATCTTTCTCTCATCTTCATTACTGTGAACTCTCTCGGCCATGGCTGCAATCTCTCGGCCATGTCTCCTTTCCACAAAGTTTACACATCTTTCTCCGGTCACAATCTCATTCAGTTCTCCCTCTCCCTTTCTTTCTCTCTCTCGGTCTCTTTCTCTCTCTCTCTCTCTCTCCCTCTCTTTCTCTCTCAAAAGGAACTCGGTTTATATGTGCAGCAAGTAAACGGTCTAAAGAACGGTCTATAGAAGAGGCCCGATGTCTTTCTGAATGTCTTCAAGCATGGGACCGATACATCAAGAACAAGTGCTCGGCAGAGGAGATCTATGCCGTTGTCGACAAATGGTGCCATGCCCTCTACCAAGGGTCTACTAGACCCCCAAATCTCTTATCAAGTAAAGGAGATTTTGTATGCTGCGTGAAGGAAATCGCTGGGATTGACCCACCGTTAGCTTATCAAGGCCAAGGGAAACAAAACAGAGGGAGGCAAGCACCACTGAGTCAAGCACCACCGAGTCAAGCACCACCGATTCAAGCACCCCCGATTCAAGCACCACTGAGTCAAGCACGACGGGGTAGCAAAATGGCAAAGAAGAAGGACAGGAACCACGAGAAACGAAAGAAGATTCGTGAAAGAGAGGAAAGAAAAGTGTGTAGGAAAATTGAGAGAAACAATCAAATTCTCAACATTTCGGTGTTGCTTATCATGTGGGCTTCTCGCCTCGGTGTCATGGAAGAGGTATGCTATTTTAGTTTCTTAATGAGTTAATTACTGTTTTTAATTGGTAGGGAATGAGTGGCTAGGGTTTATTTTAAGAGATCATTTCTTAATTCATAATTACTTATTATTTGCAGTCGATGAGTCGGAGTGGCAAGAAGAAGAACGGAGATTAATTAAATGTTTTTAGCAAATAAAAAAGATTAGTTAGATGTTTGTTGTAAGGGAACCAACATTTTCTATGATCTTGTGGGCTCTTTTTTGTTTTGTCGTTTTGTTTTTGTCTAAATTCTTCTTACCTGGATGTATCTGAACGGTCCTAACCAAATATTTCAATTTAGTAGTACTATATGGAATTAGTATCTGATCCGAAATATATTTCATTTTATTTACCCGCTCTAACAAGTATATAGATTTAGATTATATCGTAGATATTGATGTACTAATATATATATAGAAAGAAAGCAAAACTTTAACATATTAAACCCTCATATAAAATAACAAGGATACACTTATACTCCGTATTTAAAAATCGATCCACCACTCAAGTCTTTAAACTCAGCTCTAATCTTGAATTTAATTTAACCGTTTAGTTAATACACTAATGTTTAGGGGATTTGCTCTTTGAAAAACCTTCCCTTAAAGACTATTGCCGTCTCACGCGTTTTTTAATGGCGCGTGCGTGAATCTCAATCTCCTCAGATAAGGAAAACAACGTCACGAGAATCCAAGCCACGTCTCTTTTATAACCAATCTTTCTTATGTGAAGAAAATAACATTCTTGAAAAAATATTCCAAATCTTGCACAATACTTAATCATTAGCGGATTATATATAAATAAAAAATAAAAATCAAATCTTTCTCTGATTCCCTTTGAATTTAGACTTGTTTTCTCTTCTTCTTGATGATGCCGTTAATCGCCGTCGTTTTGAGCTTCACCTGACCATTAAATCGGATCAATGGGTCGAATGCCACTAACTCTTAGAAATTGATCTCGAATGCCATTGTTATAATAACTAATTTATTTTTGTTTTTGTTTTAAATAAGAAAACTAGTGAAATACATGTGTATGTCCTTCATATTTCTCTAAAATTACCAACCCAACCATACTGATATCCACCAGAATCTGATGAATCCACCCAAACCCACACTTATCGATCCCCAAATAATTACACCCTAACTTTATCAATAAAATACCATCGTGCGAAGTTTGTCGTAACCATTACAACAAATTTATGGCATGACTCTTTACCTCCAGCGATATAAGACGAAATGTGTTTCGTTTGTAACCCATCATTGTAGTCCAATTGTCACGACCATGTTCCAGGAATTGTTTAAAAAATGTTGTGCCAAAATATTTTTGGACAAATAACAAAAATTGGGTTAAGAGAAAAAGCCTACTTAAAATATTGTGTTGGATAAAGCCCATAAAAAGATTTATCTAATCCAACCCCATAAGCCCAAACTCATGCTAATCATGCTAAAACCCTAAGCTAATGACTCTAGCCAATTACCTACTATATTTGCAGTCAATCAAAGGAAGTCAGAGGGAGAGTTGTCGTCGTTAGCGACAAAGAGAAGTAAAAATTAAGGAGAATTTGAAAAATGCCTTATTTATGTTTTCAAATTTGAAAAATATACTTCTTTTATTTGTTTTTGAAAACTAATTCTTTTCATATGTGATAAGACTTTTTTGTCCTAATTAAATTAAAAAAAACTAATTTTTAAATGAATAAAAAATTAAAGAATTTGAAAAAAAAAAAAATTTATATGAGATAAAGATATACTATTAATTAAAATTTATAGTTAGATAAATCTATAGAAATATTTCAAAATCTGGGAAAATAAAAACTTACATGTCTTATATAAAAAAAATTCACCATTTTGCTAAAGAGAAGAGATAAAAACGTTCAAATTTACAGGCACAAATTATATAGTAATCAATTTATGCATGAACTCTTAGATAAAATCAGATTCAAGGTATCTACTAAATAGCAAACAGATCGTAAAGCAATAACATATGATAATGAAAAACATAATATAAAACATGTGTTTAAATATTATATATGATGTTATTTACCAATTTTCAATAAGCATCAAACGATTTTTCTTTATATATATTATTATATCACAGTATATTCAATTATCATATTCAAAATTAATAGATTAAGCCAACAAAAAATCATGAAATATGTGTGCGGAGATATGACAAAAATTAATATGATTTCAATAATAAACAAAAATGTATTTTTATTAAAATAAATTACTATTTAGTTTTATTAAGGTTATTTTCGTAAGTTTATATTTCTGAAAGTGTAGATTTCAAAATAAATTAAAAAGGGTATATTTTTCAAATTTAAAAACACAAAAGAGGTGTTGACCAAAAAAAAAAACACAAAGAAGGTATTTTTCCAAATTTCTTCTAAACATTAAGCAACGATAATCAGAAAAGAAAACGAGAAATGTAGTAGATGAAAATGACGTGAAGAGGAATGGAGATAGAGCTGTCGCGGTGGAGAGGAGCTCCAACGACGATGATAATGGCATGTAGCCATGGTCGGGCAAAGGTGGTGGCGTGATCCAGGAAGGAGCAAATTGGAGCTATGATGAACGGAAGCACCGATGAAAGAGGAAGGAAGGAGGAGGAAGAAGGAAAAACAGCTTCGTTGTTATGTTTTGGGGAGACGTTTCTAGGACGATCGGAAGGAATTATGATGAGATATAGACCGCGTTGGATAGTTCTCGTTTCCTAGTTTCTGGAACACTTCTCCGGAATCCGAGGTAAGGCCCGACGGGAAATCTATCTCAAAACTGAGCCAAAATCATTGTTTCAAAACCTACAATTTTCTAGATTTTGATACGTATATACACGTATATAATAAGATAGTGAAAAAGTAAACCTAATTAAATAAGATTAGAAAAATCTTAACCTAATTTAATTAGGGTTAGAAAAATTTCACTATTTAGAAATTAAATAGGAATAAATTTTGTCATAATCGTGACATATGTCAAGTCGAATTATCTGATTTCAACACGTGTATACAAATATAAAATACTTTTTTCAATTAGATTTAGCTACATGTCAAAATATTCATTTATTTATATTTATATCAAAATAGTGGAAAATAAACCTAATTTAAGTAAGATTAGAAAATCTAAACGTAATTTAAATAGAATTAGAAAAAAATAAAATTATTTAGAAATCTATGAAATAATTTAATTGAATATCAAATAAGAAATAAGTATGCGAATAAAAAATAGATAAATATTTGACATACTTCTCTATAAGTAATTTTGTACAAATATTCTCAATTTTAATTTATCTTTTCGTGGGATGATCTAATTTTGTCTTTCGTTTTTTTTGTATTTGATTTGTTTTACTTGCGTTATAAAATATTTAGAGAGTAAAAAAATTTCAAAAATATGAAAATGCATTTATCAATGTTTTGGGAAATAGAAATTTGAGTAGTAAAATAGGGGAAACAAATTTTACACCTAATTTAATTTTAATACGAATAAGAAAAACTAATGAGTAAAAAATATGTTATAAAATTTAATTTTAAATCAAATAACAGAAGCATCAAATTAATAAATAAATATTATGTTTCTCAATTAGTGGGTTTATAACAACGTTTTCACTTTTAATTTATTTATTAATTTAATTTTTTTTGTACAATTAACTATTTTAATTTTTTCACAAGTTTATAAGATATCAAATTATAAAACTCGCATATATGGGTCCTTCATCTAGTATAAAATAAAATAAAACCCAACCATCACGGCATGTAAGTTGCTTCATGATGGAATCAATAAAATCAATATATGTCTCATCCCCAAAACGCAACAGGCCAAGAGACTTACTGAGTACAGAGCCAGCAACCTTTGCAATGTAGTCTACAAAATAATCTTCAAACTGCTAGCTTAGAGACTGAATAGAGTTCTTCCATCAATCATATCCAGCACTCAGTCGGCCTTCATTGAGGGCAAGATGATCTCGGACAACATATTGGTTGACTGCTAGTTTATGATTTTAATCTGAATGTTTGATAGCATTGGTTTGACCGAAGTGAACCAAGTGTAGTTTTGTTTGATGATGAAGTACATTGAGTTGCATTAGTTTGTTGGACCAACGACTTGGGATGAGATGGAAATTGCATGAACCGTATGGACTCTTAAGATGTGATGATGTCAAAAGATAATTGGAGTTGGAGATTGGAAATCCAGTCGAACAAGGACCGTTACGGTTTCAGAGATCGGAAGCTTTGACGTGCGGAAATTGTTTGATAATTAAATGAAGTTAAAGATTAAAAAGTATTGTTTGAGATTGTTAGAGTATATGATAGTTCTGCGAATGATCGCATACTTAAGCCCGTTGCAGAATTTTGCGTGTTGGACTATGAACGATTGTGTATGTAAGCCCTTGTAGTCCATTAGGCCTTAGAGGGCCATGACAGGAGGATATACCCAAAACGTGAGAAAAGAGTTTGCTCCGCCGTGAATTTAATAAAAGTAAAGAAAGTAAAGAATATGAAAAGGAAAGAAAAGTAAAGAATAAGTAAAGTGAAATGTTTAAATATGAGATAATGTATAAGTAAAAGAGATTGTGGTGTAGAAATGTTAAGTATGAAAGTTATGTTGCTAGTAATAAGTTGGGTGAAGTGTGTTCTATTTATGGTTTAATGTGTTTGATTGTTTATTGTTTTCAAGTATTAGAGTTGTTGTGGGTAATAACCTCACTGAGTAATAATTCTCAGAATTGCTCACCCTTATTTTTTCCCCTTTTAGTGTGTACAAATATGTTGCTTATTGAATAAGTTAGGGCACGAGACCTAGGGCTCAAAGTGATCGGAGAACGGGTGTTACACCGATGATAACAGATTTCGTTTCTTTTTAGTGTTAATGTATGTGAATTTAACAATTTAGGTTGATTTAATGTCAATTCTCACAAGAACTCTCGACTGAATTGAGTAGTACTTCCAAACGAATTTAGTTCTTGCGTCAGTGAAAAGTTGCCGAAATCTGGTCGGACTTCATGTATTTATATCTCAATTCAACTCTTCGATTGAGCTCCACGTATCCAGGGCGGTTCCGCGTATCTCAGACATTCTTGGCATATTCTCGAAAATTTCTCTCCTACGACTGTGATAACCACCATGTTGACTCGTTCTTAGCTCGCCAGCTCAGCGCCCGTTGACCCGGCCCTTTCAAAGATGATTTTGGCCTTTGACCGAATTCTATCTTCTTTTCCCGAAATTGGGCCACAGGTCCATTAAATCCGGTCAACTCAACAGAAACAAAAGATTTTGACTTGGACTTTTAGCGGACCAGATTCGGTGACGAATCCAGCTCCAACAGTAGCCAAATTAATTTTCTTAAGCCTTTTCGCATATACCACATATTTCCTGAAATCGGAGTGTTACATAATGTATGTGAATTTAATATTTTAGGTTGATTTAATGCCAATTCTCACAAGAACTCACGACTGAATTGAGTAGTACTTCCACACGAACTCTCGAATCTTTAACTATTGCATTTATCTCAACCAAAAAGTATACTACTAGTATGAAATTGTAATTTATCATCCATCGATGGTTAGAATTTTTTATCTCACAAACTCTCCCTAGAATTTATTGTGGTTAATTAATGCATACGTACATTCTTCCTCCCTCAACACACGCTCATAGAGAATAATAATACCAATCATGCCATTAAATTTTTTCGTTTGTTACAAATTACTGTAGCTTTAAATGTGTTACAAGTAATTAATGCCATCATAGAAAATGCCACGATAAATATCCGTGCACACTCTTATTTCTGGTAATTAAAAGGCATTCAATTACATTTAAGAAAAAAACCCGATTCAGTCAATCAAGTGTGGGATTGTTATTACTAGGTCCGTCCATAATAACTACTGTAATTATTGGATCAAGGTTGAAACGTTAGTACTCGAAGATCCTTTTTCTTCAACAGCCTTTCTCGCCATTACTGCAAGCTCTTGAATACGTCTCCTTCGTCTCACGAATTCACTATCATCATCAGCATCATCTTCATCTCCACATTCATCATCTTCTTCCATCAAAAGCTTTATTGCTTTCTCAACACTCCAACTCTCTCCTCGTCTCCCCATCTCACCGGAATTTCCACACCAACTCTAACACCGATCTTCAAAACTTCCACAATAAGTTTCTCATTGAGGAATTGTTCAGCGAATAAGGGCCATGTGATCATTGGTACACCAAAACATATCCCTTCTATTGTAGAGTTCCAACCGCAGTGAGTCAAGAACCCTCCCAAGCCATATGAGAGTATCATAGCCTGAGGAATCCAACCCATTATAACTATCCCTCTTCCTCTAACTCGCTCTTCAAACTTTTCCCGGTTTAGCCATTCGTTAAGCTCATTCATATGTCCTACTTATTGACCCATGTGGTCCGTTCCGGACAATTTTGCCTTCTATACATGTATACAAATATAGCAGGTAGGATATATGTTGCAAAACCACTATTAGGTCAATAAATACGGGGTCTTTTGTTTTGTTTTTGTCAAACATTCTTCTTAGATGAATGAAAAATTGGGTAACATAACTAATTAACTTAAATCTACTGCATATAACATTGTCACATAGACTAATTTTAGCTAGTTTCTAATTATTAATTGTTTGTGGTTATTGAGCAATTTAGCCCATGAATCCAAATCCCTCTCTTTTTGACGTTTTCTCGTTGCCCAACAATAGGAGAAATCTCTCTTTTTGTAGGGTCTCTTCGCACAACAAATTTTAAGAAAATCGAGAAAAAACTATGGGAAAAGACCACGTGGTGATTTACAGGGTTAATAAAAAGTCTTTCGACCCTTTTAGACTAATGCACCGACCGTCGAACATGGGTGGGCCCATGGGCCGAGAGTAGGCATGGGGCTCATTGGCAAGGATGGTTGGGACGTTACAAGCAGTATCAGAATAAACTCTGACGAGTGTGTGAGTTACACTGTCGGAGGTACCGATCCTTATACGGAATGAGGACGTTGCGATCAATTAGTAATCTTCTACACATTACGTAATAGTCTGTTAACAAAAATTCAACAAATAGTCTTAAGTGGTCGAGTCAACAAAAGCTAAGTATTTTCAATAAAAATCAACTAAAATTTTAGGATTTGAATAACATTTTAAAATTTAGAGTTTTTTTTGCCATAATTTTAAAAGTTGTAATTTTTTTTAACATTTTTCTCATATAATAATGGATTGAGAAAAATGGAATATTTGAAAAGGGTATATCTTTTATGGCCTAAAAAATCAAACGTTTTAGTGGAGATCTTGGACAGGATGTAAAAGCATATATTTATTCTTTTGTTTTATCTTGACATGTATCCAATCAATCAATGCCATGCGCCAATTTAATAGAGATAAGAAAGAAAAAAAAATCATACTTTTCGTTGGAGATCTTCCTGGGCAAGACTTTTGTTTTTTCGACATAAATACCTTGTGTCTTTTCTGTGGAGTCACTCCCTTTCAACTTATGATGTACTATTCTGAGAACTCTGACATAGTGTGACTTTTTCTTTCTTCTTAAACATCAAATTCAAACTCTAAGAGCAACTCCAACCTTGACACTATATTTGGTGTTGAAATTATATCAAATTTGGTGTTTTGGTGTCAAAAAAGTTTTTTCATCTCCAACCACAACACCAAATTTTACACTATAAAAAAATTATCTATTATTATATTATTAAATTTAAACTTTTTTTTTTCTTTCAATAGTTTGATAAATGATAATTAATTTTAAAACTCATTTATTATAAGATAAATATTATATTATAATCGATAAGACAAATTAAAAAAAAAATATAACAATAAATTTAAAATAGCAGAAAATAAATTACATTATATTAGTTCACAGAATTAGTATATTCGGACCATAAGTGTTCAATTAACGCATTTCGAAATTCAATATAAGCTTCTCGGTCCTTGATTTTCTCAAAGCCAATATCATGGATCTCAATATCGGGCATCGCGTTATCAAAGAGAACAAGCTTAAGGAGAACAAGTTGGTGTCGAACATGTTCAGGGACAACAATCTCAAGGACAACAATCTCAAGGTGAAAACCAAAGATCACCAAGTGACCAACATGATTATACCTAGTATTATCATTATTTTAGCGGAACCGGAAATAATTATCCTGGGTACTAGATTATTGTTTAAATTTATATTATGTTTTTAAAAATTATTTTCTTGCATTTAGTTTATGTTTGTTTGGTTTTAATTTATAATTTTATGTTATCAGTATTTTAATTAAACTTTATTATGTATTTTTAATCTTAATCAATTTGTGCTTTAATTTAGATATTTTGTCAAATTAAAATTTCATATTATTAATAATTACAATCTAACTTATTATTAAAATGAAAAACAAAAATTAAAATTAAAAAGTACAAAATTTGTTACTAGTACATTTATTTTTAGTTGAATAATCACAATTTAATTACAATACTTTATAAAATATACAAATAAAATAATATATTTTTTTTGGTGTTTTGTGAACAGTGCCACACCAAATATGATGTGACACTGTTCACAAAACACCAAAAAAAAAAATTTGCAGTCCATTATGCCGTTCGGTTGGAGCTCTCATTATACCAAATTTGGTGGGATACAGTTCCATTGGAGTTGCTCTAAGACCATGTACAATGCAACCTTTTAATCTATATTTTTAACATTTTTCTGATTTAATTTAATTAATAATAGTTATTACTACTAAAAACTGTTCTTATTTAAGATGATTTTTAGTGTGTTTTTAGAGAACGCGTGTCAAGTTTCTGATAGGCAAATATTATTCAGGAGAATTCACCGTTCTTTTTCGTTAATAATTTGAAAATCTACGGTTTAAATGTTTTCATGTAATCTATATTTCTATTTAAAATAAAATTTCTTTCAAAATTTAAATTTTTTTAATTTTTTAATTTTTTAATTTTTAGTTTTAGTAAAAACCCAAAACATAATTTTACCATTGAAATTTATAAACACAAAATTAGTTATTAACCAATCATAATCCTAAATTAATAATAAAATATATCTTAAGAACACAAAACATGTATTTAGCATTACATCTGCTCTATACCTAATTGCCATTATATATATATATATTTTTTTTTTTTTGAAAAAGGTTGCCGTTATATATTTGTCATTAGATGCCATTGTATATTAGAAACTCGATCTGCCTTATCCGTTTTCTACTCTGACTGATTCCATTTGACAAACTTCAATTTCTCTCAGATTTAATTTTTAAGATATTATCATCTTAAAGTTGACAATAAATCAGGAAATTGTTTTTCCCCCTACAAATTGATCCTTGCGTGTACGTAGATAGGTGGCTCTCAGAGATGGTGACCGACAACTTTCTTTTTATTTATTTCAATCAAAGTATCAAAATTAAATATTTACTTGAGTTAAGCTTATCTCAGTATACTCGTCCTCAAAAGGTGGATTAGTTGTTTTTTTTTTATGACGGACCAAAAAAATAGATTTGTTTGTAAACTCTTTATTCATTGATCTAAGGTTGTGAAGGCTTGTAGTTCTCCACAATAAAAATAGCGAAAGTGAATTACAAATATCATTTTCTAAGACTGGTCATTTTATTCATTATGTTCGTAAACAACATACTAACATGGTCTATTTATTATTATGTATTTTTGTCGGAAAACAACGTAGTACTAAGCCCACAAACACAACCAACAAAATATCAATAATACTTTGCTATAATTTTTTTTGTTTTTGAATAAATGTAAAATTTTTATTCAAAGCAAACTTTTTTACAATGGATGTTTCTTGTCTCAGAAGTTTCGAATGTTGCTTATAAAGCTAACACAATATATTTTGAATCAAATTTGATCTCTTGTCTTATTTTAATGTGATGCTAACCGTATCGCCATTGCTTCGCCGTAATCATTAACCCCCATCCTCCGGATTGAGTTGATGCGGTTCGTGATTGCCTTTGTGATTTGCTTGATGATGGTCGGCTTCGGTAATGCAGCCTCTCCGTGACGTCTCCTATTTCTTTCGGTCCAAATATGATAGATAGTTGTTTGTAAAGCATACCGAATCAGGAACAACAGCTATTTTGGACGTGAGGAGGTGAGCAAACCGATTAAATCGTCCCATGTCATAGTGAAATCCGAACCGAGAAACCGCAGAGCAATTTGTCTCCATATATCACTGGATATGCCACAGCCAAAGAAAAGATGATCTCGCGTATCCTCCGCATTGGCACATAGGCTACACATTGTGTTGATACTTGGGTTCCAATTACGCATCCTGTCCCCCGTTGTTAGGCGGTTGTGGATAGCAAGCCAATGGATAAACGAGTACTTTGGTGTAGAGTAAGAGAACCATACACCCTTATACCAGTTTATAGTTTCCCCTCCATTTCTCGTTAGGTTCCAAGTCTCCATATCAATCGTACCACGTCTCCCTGTACTCCCAAACAGTCTGCCTAAAGAGGACCAATCATCATACCAAAATGATGTATTTCTCCCATCAAAAATCTTGATTTTGTGAAGGTTTTTTGCCTTTTCTCTGTATTTTATTAATTTTCTCCACATCCATGAACCTTTTGTTGTGTTCTCTTTGATCGACCAAAAACAATCCTTTCCAATTAACATTGTTCTCACCCATTTCACCCAAAGTGAGGGTTGATCAGACACAAGTCGCCAAACAAGTTTCAAACTGCTAATCTGGTTAGCTTCTTTGAGTTTTTTGAATCCTAGTCCACCTTCTGACTTCGGCCTACACACCTCCTGCCATGCAACCTTTGCCTTCTTCGCATTTAACTCTAGCCCTGACCATAGAAAAGCCGAGCAAAGTCTGTCTATTTCCTTGATGCAAGCATTCGGAAGTCGAAATGCCGACATCCAGAAGTTGGTAATGCTGTTGATGACCGATGAGATAAGCTACATTCTACCCGCATATGACAAGTTTCTCGCAGTACAGGAACCTATTTTTGATCTGATTTTCTCAACCAGTGGCTTATAGTCCCCCGATGTCATCCTCTTTTCAGAAGGGGCAAACCAATATATTGCACCGGTAAATGTCCCTCAGCAAAAGGAAATTGCTCGAGGATGGTATCTCTGACATGGTCGGATACACCCGCTAGGTCGAGTGTGGACTTCTCCAAACTGATTTTGAGACCTGACATTGATTCAAAGTCTCCAAAAATCTGTAAAATCCCCTCAATAGATCGCTTGTGTCCATCTACAAATACCAAAATGTCATCAGCAAAACACAAGTGTGTTAGTTGAATATTCTTGCATTTTGGATGATAACCAATTTGTCTTGCTATGGCTGCCTTGTCGATTAAGCATGAAAGCACATTCATGCAGAGGACAAACAAATATGGAGAGAGAGCACAACCCTGTCTCAAGCCTCTCTTGCTTCTAAAAAAAGTGCCAAATCCCCATTCACCTGTACCGAGAACGATGGGGTAGTTATGCATAGGTGGATCCATTTTAGGAAGGTCTCCGGGAAAGCCAATGCCTCTAATGCATTTAGGACAAAATCCCATTGTACCGAGTCGAAAGCTTTGGATATGTCTATTTTTATAGCACATCGTAAAGCTATGTTTCCTTTGTGATAATCTCTGACCATCTCCGTGGCCAGGAGCACGTTTTCCATAAGCAGTCGTTGCTCCACAAAAGGCGATTGATTTAACTTGATAAATTTCAGGAGAAGTCGCTTCAAACGATTCGCAAGAATTTTTTAGATTACCTTGTATAATATGTTGCAGCAAGAGATTGGGCGATAATCCTTCATCTCCTTTGCCAAGTCTGTTTTTGGGATCAAAGCTAGTATTGTTGAGTTCAGACCCTTGGGAAGGAATCCTTTTATGAAAAAGGATTGCACAGCTGCTATGAAGTCGGGTCCTACCACTGCCCATGACTCCCTGAAGAACTCACTTGTATAACCATCTGGACCCGGTGATTTGTTAGACGGCATAGAAAACAGAGTGCTCTTGATTTCCTCGGCCGAGACAACTTTTTCCAAATCCAAACAATCAGTCTCAGAATACCGAAACTGCATTACCTCTTTCAACTTTTCAACCGAACATATTTCAAGATTCTCCGGCTGCTGTGTGAGGAAATCCTCAAAAGCCTCACCGCTTCTGATTTGATTTCCTCTATCGTTCCCAGAGGCTCTCCATTAGGTCCGACAACCTCACGAATAGAATTTTGCATTCGTCTAATCTGAACGGATCTGTGGAAATAAGCATTATTTCTATCACCCACAGCCAGCCACTGTAACTTTGCTCTTTGTTGTAAATAGCCTTCTTCAAGGTAAGAAAGATGTTGCCATTTCTCATATGCTTGGTTCTCCTCCTCAATTGTGGTAGGGTTCGGAGTGTTCAGAGTTTCTTGTTGCTTCACACAAGGGTCTTTGTACGACTCTTGTGTTCGTTGGGATAGATCTTCCAGAATCATTCTCCCAAGATTACGCAGTGAATGCTTCAGATTCTTTAGTTTCTTTGAGAGCCAAAACATAGCGGATGTCGAGATGACTAGCAGTGTTGTTGTGTTCCAAATAGCTGCAACTGTGTTGTGAAATTGCAGAGTGCTTGTAAGTATATGTGAGAATTCAAAGGGCTTTCGTCCTCCCGTTACCTCACCCTCCAACCTAAACCTTCCTCTTTCATGGTCAGAACAACCACCTGCCTCAAAAACACTATAAGAGTTCGTGAACACATCTAGCCATTTTGCATTTACCAAGAATCGATCCAACTTCTTGCAGATGAGGCCACCCTCTTCCCTTTTATTACACCATGTGAACTGTGGACCATGATAGGTAAGATCAATTAAAGAGCTGTAGCGGATCGTATTCTGAAAATCTCGCATCCCTGCGTATGGGTATCCCACGGTGTGAGTGCTCCTCTATATCCAAAATCTCATTAAAGTCTCCAAAAAGCATCCATGGTTTCCTTCTTAACATCGGTGAATCATGGTGATTACATATGTCTTCCCACAATCCTCTTCGTTCTTCCTCGGAGTTTGAAGCGTATATGAAAGAGCAAAAGAATTTCTCATCTTGTCCTTGTAAAAGAACCGAGCATGTGATCATTTGACCACTCTTAAAGACCGGTGTTAGTCTTGTGTTTCCGGCCTTTGCCTCCTTAACCCTCCCTCGTCTCTAATAAGCAACCAAACTGAAATCCACTGGCTTATAATGGAATGTTTAGAGATTTTATTTATACCACGAACATTCCAAGAGAACCCCGACATTAATGAGTTTTCTTTCTTCCCCTCTTGCCTAAAGCAAGAGAGTTTGTGTCTTTTGTTTATAAGCTATGTTGCCTGGATTGAGTTTTCATTTGTTTATTGGCCTGAGCTGATCTAGCGGCTCCACAACCTGCTTGAAATCATCCGAAGGAGGTGCATTTGTCTCGTTTCGAGTAATTTCTCCCTCCTCATATTCCAGTTCTTCTACAGTTTCTGAAGCTTTAATTGTGTCATCGAGGACAGCAAAGCGAGATGAGGAGATGTTCAAACTCGCTTCCGATACTTCCGCTTCAACTCCATCAGGATGTTTGCCAGCTTTGGAAGCCAAAACAACCTGCCAGCTTCTTTCTCCCATAGTCGTATTAGTCTGAATCTGCACCTATTCCGCCGTATCCACTCCCTGACTATCCTCTGTTCCGACTCTGTTTTACTCTGTTCTTGAGCTACGGTTTGTTGAATGGCAGGCTGAGCCATTGCCGAAGGGTAGCTTTCATTCTGAATTGACTGGTTCAGTGGTTGAGAGGGGAAATTGTAAGTCATAGTCAAAAAATTCCTCATAAAGGAAAAATTATTTTTATACGTAAAGGTTTGCTAAACACAAAACGGGTAAGATATACAGATATGGATGCTAATCCATAAAACACATTCTTTTTCCTTTTCCTTTTTATCAATAAAACACATTCTTTTTCCTTCTCTTCCATCTCTCTTCTTTGAAATATTCAGATATGGATGCTAATCCATATCGAAATTTTGTTGATCTTCTTCAAAGTCAAGAAGATAGTAGCTTCGGTTTAGAATATATGAGATTTGAATAAGAATTCGTGATAGACAAATGCATCAACAACTGAAAGATGATTTGGTTGAACTTATATGGCGTAAATTTGGACGTGATGAAGACAACAACTGAGCTCGGATGCTTCTTTCAAATTATTCTCGTTTATTTTACTAATCTTTGTTTTTATGTTTTTATTTCAAAATCTATGTTTAAAATGTTATCATTTACTATGTTTTATTTAATCAATAAATTTTAAGTTTAATAAAAAAAATGTTTAATAATTTTTTTTTAAGAACCCTTAATTAAGAGATTTGCATTGGAGCACATAGATGTTCGGGTCTCTGCATGGAGTCTCTTAACACACATTTATTGCTTAAAAATATTAAAAAATAACTAAGAGACCCTAAATGGGTATTTGGGATAATGATGCTCTTAATGAGTTAATTACTGTTTTTAATTGGTAGGGAATGAGTGGCTAGGATTTATTTTAAGAGATCATTTCTTAATTCATAATTACTTATTATTTGCAGTCGATGAGTCGGAGTGGCAAGAAGAAGAACGGAGATTAATTAAATGTTTTTAGCAAATAAAAAAGATTAGTTAGATGTTTGTTGTAAGGGAACCAACATTTTCTGTGATCTTGTGGGCTCTTTTTTTGTTTGTCGTTTTGTTTTTGCCTAAATTCTTCTTACCTGGATGTATCTGAACGGTCCCAACATTAATGAGTTTTCTTTCTTCCCCTCATGCCTAAAGCAAGAGAGTTTTGTGTCTTTTGTTTATAAGCTATGTTGCCTAGATTGAGTTTTCATTTGTTTATTGGCCCGAGCTGATCTAGCGGCTCCACAACCTGCTTGAAATCATCCGAAGGAGGTGCATTTGTCTCGTTTCGAGTAATTTCTCCCTCCTCATATTCCAGTTCTTCTACAGTTTCTGAAGCTTTAATTGTGTCATGAGGACAGCAAAGCGAGATGAGGAGATGTTCAAACTCGCTTCCGATACTTCCGCTTCAACTCCATCAGGATGTTTGCCAGCTTTGGAAGCCAAAACAACCTGCCAGCTTCTTTCTCCCATAGTCGTATTAGTCTGAATCTGCACCTATTCCGCCGTATCCACTCCCTGACTATCCTCTGTTCCGACTCTGTTTTACTCTGTTCTTGAGCTACGGTTTGTTGAATGGCAGGCTGAGCCATTGCCGAAGGGTAGCTTTCTTTCTGAATTGACTGGTTCAGTGGTTGAGAGGGGAAATTGTAAGTCATAGTCAAAACATTCCGATGGCCGAGAGAGTTCACAGTAATGAAGATGAGAGAAAGATGAGTACAATGAGGATTAAAAGGAGATAGCTTTATGAATTTTTTTTTTAACATTTTTATTTTCAAATGTTTATTCAACAGACATCTCTGCTGTATATCTTACCCGTTTTGTGTTTAGCAAACCTTTACGTATAAAAATAATTTTTCCTTTATGAGGAATGTTTTGACTATGACTTACAATTTCCCCTCTCAACCACTGAACCAGTCAATTCAGAAAGAAAGCTACCCTTCGGCAATGGCTCAGCCTGCCATTCAACAAACCGTAGCTCAAGAACAGAGTAAAACAGAGTCGGAACAGAGGATAGTCAGGGAGTGGATACGGCAGAATAGGTGCAGATTCAGACTAATACGACTATGGGAGAAAGAAGCTGGCAGGTTGTTTTGGCTTCCAAAGCTGGCAAACATCCTGATGGAGTTGAAGCGGAAGTATCGGAAGCGAGTTTGAACATCTCCTCATCTCGCTTTGCTGTCCTCATGACACAATTAAAGCTTCAGAAACTGTAAAAGAACTGGAATATGAGGAGGGAGAAATTACTCGAAACGAGACAAATGCACCTCCTTCGGATGATTTCAAGCAGGTTGTGGAGCCGCTAGATCAGCTCGGGCCAATAAACAAATGAAAACTCAATCTAGGCAACATAGCTTATAAACAAAAGACACAAAACTCTCTTGCTTTAGGCATGAGGGGAAGAAAGAAAACTCATTAATGTCGGGACCGTTCAGATACATCCAGGTAAGAAGAATTTAGGCAAAAACAAAACGACAAACAAAAAAAGAGCCCACAAGATCACAGAAAATGTTGGTTCCCTTACAACAAACATCTAACTAATCTTTTTTATTTGCTAAAAACATTTAATTAATCTCCGTTCTTCTTCTTGCCACTCCGACTCATCGACTGCAAATAATAAGTAATTATGAATTAAGAAATGATCTCTTAAAATAAATCCTAGCCACTCATTCCCTACCAATTAAAAACAGTAATTAACTCATTAAGAGCATCATTATCCCAAATACCCATTTAGGGTCTCTTAGTTATTTTTTAATATTTTTAAGCAATAAATGTGTGTTAAGAGACTCCATGCAGAGACCCGAACATCTATGTGCTCCAATGCAAATCTCTTAATTAAGGGTTCTTAAAAAAAAATTATTAAACATTTTTTTTATTAAACTTAAAATTTATTGATTAAATAAAACATAGTAAATGATAACATTTTAAACATAGATTTTGAAATAAAAACATAAAAACAAAGATTAGTAAAATAAACGAGAATAATTTGAAAGAAGCATCCGAGCTCAGTTGTTGTCTTCATCACGTCCAAATTTACGCCATATAAGTTCAACCAAATCATCTTTCAGTTGTTGATGCATTTGTCTATCACGAATTCTTATTCAAATCTCATATATTCTAAACCGAAGCTACTATCTTCTTGACTTTGAAGAAGATCAACAAAATTTCGATATGGATTAGCATCCATATCTGAATATTTCAAAGAAGAGAGATGGAAGAGAAGGAAAAAGAATGTGTTTTATTGATAAAAAGGAAAAGGAAAGAGTGTTTGATAGATGGAAAAGAAGAAGGAAAGGAATGTGTTTTATATAGAAGAGAGAAACGAAACGAGCATTTGATCACCATTGATAACCGCATTCATCACACCCAACCAATTCGACTAGACATATAACTAACACAATAATCACACTTAAACATCGATTTCTATCTAAACTACATCATCTATTTATTACCTAACTCAACCATAATCTAACACTAACCAAAATATTTATTAGCAACGATTCAATTCAAACCAGATTGAAAAGCAATTCATTTCAGACCAGATTCGAAATCAACATCAACGTGAACCTAAAGGAAACTTTCTATCAATTCAAAAGATCACAGAATATTATTTACCTGTGTTGCAATTGTTTGACGAACCTTCATGTCTCTTCAAGGATCCATCCATCTCCCACACAAAGACTGAAAATAATTCACAGAGAATCAGAACTGACCAATAAGTATAACAAACAAAAGAGACAGAATCAACAGACACAAACCAACACAACTAACATAGAATCAATTTAAGACATGCATGAATTAAAGGATTCAGACATACAGACAAAAAAACAGAGCTTTACCTTTAGATTCGACCGACCATCAACAGTCGCCGTTTTGATTCTTCGATGAGAGATAACGAAAGAGAGGTCGCCGTTTTGCTTTCGAGAGAGAGCTGGGTGGTTAAATCGTCGATGAAGAAACAAAGGCGGAGTCGTAGAGGAGAGACTCCGAGAGAGACGCCGAGAGAGACGCCGAGTGATTCATCGTCAAGGAGAGATCACAAAAGAGAGGCAGAGTCGTCGACGACAGCCACTGAGAGAGACGCCGACCATAATCGACGAAAAGAGATAAAGGACGAGAGCCGGAATCGTCGACTGATTCTTCCGTCGAGGAGAGATCAATCACGACGATTTGGATTCGAAACCGAAGGATTACACGAAGTCGGGAAAGAGATAGAGATAAGAGAGAGTAGGAGACGTTCATGTGTGACGCATGTCCGTAAGGGACGTCTCTTCCTTCTCCTAATTAAGCGACGTTTCTCCGCTAAATAGGTAATTTTCACAATTACCTTAAGCAACTCACTTTAAAAACCGCGATAATGATGCTCTAAACGTTCTTCTCGCAATTCAAGAAAAAAAAGGATAAAAATACAACATGAGAAAATATATTAAGCAATGGCAAGATACAACTATACGAAATTGCACAAAGGATACTAAAAGGTATATACGTCCATACTAGAAACAAGTACCATCCACAACCCCAAGAAGATGTAGAGCATGACGATTCCAAACTACAACCACGGCTATGGAAGAGCGAAGCCCAAGCAGTACTCTCAAACCAGAACAATGCATCCTAATAGCCGAGGGAATACACTGACAGAGAAGAGGGCCAACCACAAGGACTTATCGAAGAGGAAGCATATCACTAATCCTTCGATTACAGAGAGGATGGCAAGCCACTAATCAAACCAAGGCTTACGAAGCAGAACCTGAAAAAGGACAAACCGCAAACGCCAAAGAGCAACCTAAACCACAAGATGCACAGAAATGCAATGCCAATGACGAACAAAACCAAAGCGTTTTCCCTAACCCAAAATATGAATGCCAACGAACCAAAAGATGCATCAGAATCCACAACCCAAGTAGCGCAAACACAACATAACAACAATGAACCGAGAACCGATCCTTAACTTTCTGTCAAAGGAAGACTTCGACAGGAAATAAACCATGAAGTGGTACCAGGTAGAGAAGGAAGAGGCCACTGGAGCTTCAAAACTAGAAGGCGATTTAGGGAAAGGACGAAAAACGTCATCACCTGAAGATCCTTAGAACCAGAGGCCACTAACCTCACCGAGGATGCAGAACGCACCACCAGGCGATGCTAGAAGCAGAATCAAACTCCGAACCGAAACCAACCACAAAGCCAAGCAAGGGAGAGAAAACAGAACTAGACAAGCAAACACATAACAGAGATAACAACATCCAAGCTTCAAGGAGAACATATTAGAGAAGAAAAAAACCGTTCTAAGGAACAAAGGCATCGGAGATTTAACCGGAGGCTACAAAACCTAAACCTTTATCAATATCGCAGGAAGAGGAGCCATGGCAAGCCGCCGCTGCGAGGTATGAGAAACCGGTAAAGAAGAAGGAGAACATACCGGAGAAAACCAAAGTGAGATTTGTTCTCAGAATCCACAACGGAGATACACCAGCCCTTGACTTCAAGACCGAATACACCCACAACTGCATAGCCAACCAAAATTGAAGCGACCTGAGCTACTGAAGGGGCTCTAACCAGGAACAAGAGAAACCGAGGAACTCAAAACACAAAACAATCCGCCATCCTCAAGCGAACTGGATCTGGAAGAGTTAGAACCAGCGGAAACCTCCCCCAGCGTGAGACACCATCGACAACCTACGGATCTATCAACGGCATCTACTCCATACGAGCCAAAGAAGTATCAGATCCGATCCCAAGCTGCTATTAATCCCAACGAAGAGGAGCGAAATAGGAAGAGGAAGAAGAGGGGGGCCCTCTCACGGCGGCGGTGAGAAAACCCGACCACCGGAGAGGGAGATCAGAAAATATGGTTGTTTAGGGCGAGCGTATTTTTTAGAGAGAGCACGCTCAAAGGCAAAGAGTATTTTTCCTATTTCGTACCATACTAGTTGTGTCTTTGTTGCTATATATATATATATATGCATAAATAGATATAAATTTCCAATTATATCAACTAGAGATTGCAATATCAAAAAAGTTGGATTGCATAAATGATCAAAAGTGATATAAATAGTATGTTTTTTATCTTAAAAAATATAGGATTTGCCGATTTAGATGTATAACTAGTTAACTACAATCAGTTGATCTAAGAGCATCCGCATCCATGATACAACATGGGTATCATTAAATATAAAATTATTAAAACACACCCTCTCATTTCTTTTTATTCAATTTTATACCTTTTCTTTCATCTTTTCACTCAATTTTTATTAATTTTATACTCTCTTTAAATATAAAATTATTAAAAACACACTTTTTCTCTCTTCAAAAGTATCAAAAATATCAACTATTTGATACTCTCTCTCCAAAAATACCCACTATCTCTTCTCTTTACTCAAATTTTATTAATTTTATATTTCAATACACTCCATTATTTCAATCAAAAACACTTTATTTCTTCTTTTTACTCAAATTTTAATAATTTAATATTTAATGATATCCATATTGTATCATGGATGCGGATGCTCTATCCTCAAATATCAATGTATGATCAATCGTTACTGTAATTTCACTCAATGCAAGCTTAAACAACAAAACCAAAATAAAAATTTATCATCGAAAATTTCTGAAACTCTCTTCCTTTTTTTTACAGAATTTGTGAATATTTGTTTACTTTTCTAAATATAGAACTAAATCTACATTTTCGTAACCAAAATAAAATCTTTTTTTTTTTTTATTATTGTTACTACAAGGGCAAGTTATGTAGCAATAAATTACCAAGTTGCCGTTGCTTGCAGATAAGGTTGTTTACTTTATGACGAGGCAGATGATTTCTGTGAACAATCAACAAAAACAAATCACTTGTAGAGTCAAACAATATTTATTATCCATGATTTATTTCCTTAATTTAATACTTCATTCAAAGAATCATATCAACATAGTATTATCCATGACTACTTAACCGGGTCGGGACTAATTCAGGAAGACAAAAGGATCGGTCGAGGCTCGATATACTTGTGTGGTCGGAGCCGCACATCATTTGTCCCAACCATGAATCAAACTAGGAAGACCGAAATACATCTTCCAAATGGAATCATAGTACACGCCACTAGCCCAACACATTGTAAGCATGAAAAAAAGCATGCTAACTAACTAATGGGCCAAAAAAAGATTATGTTTCGGGCCCTTGAAAACTTAGGGCTGGCACTGAGTAGAACGATGGGTGTGTGTGTATAGTCTTAAATTTCGCACTAATTATTTGTATGTGAATTTGGAGAAGAAACTTAGGTTCTAAGAAAGATCTATAAATTCAACGATTAAAGAAAAATTAGAGGGAAGCTAAATTTATATTGATATGAATCGAATATACAATAAGATCTCGAATGATATATGTTATAAGCTGAAAGTGTAGTGTTTAAACTCTCGCGTAAGTGAAAGTTGGTCGAAATCCGCTTAGATCTCCTGTATTTATAGCTCATTTCAGCTCTTTGATCCAGCTCCACGTCTCGAGGGCGGTTCCGCGTATCTCGGGCACGTCCTCAGCATCTTCTCCGTAAATCTCGCTCCTTTGACTGTGTCAACCGCCCTCTTGACTCGTTCCTACCTCGTTAGCTCATTCTTCGTTGACTGGGTAACCGTCGAGCTGACCCCAGGTTCTCAGGACTAGTTCGGGCCTTAGGGCCAAACCTTATATTTTATCTGATAATGGGCCTCAGGCCCACTGTATTCTCTTTAACGACAGATTTTGATTCGGGCTTTTAGCGGACCGGCTTATGTGACAACCCTAGCTCCAGCAATAGTGGTAGTTTCGGATGAGAAAAATTAGGGATCTCTACAATGAAGGATAATTTATTTACATCTATTTCGTTTATTTTTTTCTTTTCAATATTGTTCTTAATCTTTTCGTTTAACTGTTTTAAAATTTTAAACAACTTGCGACATGTCATCTTTTAATTGCACAAGTGACTTGTGATTAATTAGTATAATAAAAATTTATTTTCTTTAGAGTTGTTAATTACTCCTTCCGTTTTCAAATTGTTGATATTCTGAAGAAAAAAAAATTATTTTTAAAAGATTGATGTTTTATAATTTATATGTAGTTTTTATTAAGTAATGATGGTGAATTGTGAATTTCAATACATATTAATTGATTTTTTAAAATATTATTGGATAAAAGTTATTGACAATTGTTTAACACAAAAATTAATATATTTATTGTTAAGAATTAATATTTTTTTTAATGTGTGAAAATTCTAAAAAACCAACTATTTAAAAACCGAAGGAGGTAGTAATTAGTCTGCATCCGATATTAATTTGTCTAAGCGTGAGTATGCTATTTTATGTACATTATCTCGAAAATGAAATTGCTTGCTTGGCTCGAAATATGTCTCTTTTCTTTTTTGCATTAGAATTACCGTTGCACTGTTATGTACAAAAGACATGATTGTAATAGTAGCCTCTGCTTGGTTGTATTTGTCAATAGCCTCTGCTTGGTAGTCACGCGACTCACGCCCTGTGGAATTCATTGATCGAGAACAAACCCTAGAATTCCCTTAACCGATTTCAATTTTCGGTGAAGTCCTATTTAAATAAATTTCAATTATGTTGGTCGAAATACCAAATCGGTATAAACAGATTCTACCAAACCAAGCCAAACACGTGGAGACCTTAACCATGTTAAATAACCTTTGACCTTGACCTCCATTTTCCACAAGCTTTCTCGATATGGTCAAACATCAAATTCGTCTCCTATACATAAAATTTTTAAACAAAACAAAAAAGAATAGGAGTACATTTTTTTGCTACAGATAAACTATAAAGTAATGAAAAAACAACAATTTGTTTTATTAATTATAAAGCAAAGTGAAGAACGATCTGTACATTTGTTTGGTTGTAGTTTTCTAGATAGACGATTAAATTGTATTGTGTCATTTTTTCTAAATTGTTATTTTATAATAATCAAATTTATTTTGGACTATAATTAGTAAGTTGCATCTTACACGCAAAAAGTTTTTAAGGTACACATCCAGAGAGACTAAAAATGAGAAAAAAAAAACTGCAATGAAACAATGAGAAAAAAAGCTGCAGAAACATTCGCGTGTTGTCGGGAGAGAAACATCATGTCTATTGATAAGATGTTTGTTTAATAAAAAAGTCCTCAATTTTATTAAATTTTTATTCATAGTTTAATTAAAGTGTTCTCTTCAATTGATTAAAGACAAAACTGCGAGTTAAAATTAACTAATACTTATCTCGCTAATTAAAAATTAAATCTCGACAAGTCAAAATTTTGTTGCTCTAACCCCAACCCCAACCCCGGGGTACCTTTGCACTCACGCGATTATTTACGTAAATGCCATTGAATCTTTGTCACAATTTCCGTGGCAATCTTGGAGACTTTATTTATCCGTTTTCTACCTAGTGACTGTGGATAATAAACTAGAATTCTACATTAATCTTCTAAAGACTATGATACCATTTGGACAAATCATTTTCTTTCGTATTCAATTTTAAAGATATTCGCTCCCAAACAAAAAAAATCAGGAAACAATTTCTTTATTTTTTCCTCTTCAAATTGACACTTGCGAGTAGGTAGGTGGCTAAATAGAGATGGTGACAGACAGCGTTTTATTTATTTGTTTCAATGGAAAAAAAAATATATATATATATACCATATATCAAAACTTTTTACTTGAGTTAAGTTTTTCTCAATATATTCGTCTACCAAAAATGGATTTTTTTTTATGACGGACCACCAAACACTGGATTGGTATACTTTTTTATTCATTGATATGATTAAGGTTTTGCTAATAAGGTTTCGAAGCCTCGTCGTTATCCACACACAAAATGATGAAAGTGAATTTCAAATATTATTTTCTAAAACTGACCGTTTAATTCATATGGACCAGTAAGCAACATACTAAATTGGGTATATTTGTAGGAAAACAACATAGTATTAAAGTCATACCACAACCAATAAAAATATAACGGAAAAATATCAATAATACTCCTTTGTAATCAATTGAAAAATCGCTAGACTCCTACAATTTGATGAGAAAATTTATTATATAAGTTTTGTTAAGGTCGGTCTCTTTTGATCTTCCAAATCTGATATTAAAACACTCTTATTTTATTATTTTTCATTCATATTTTATGTTTCATTCCTTTTTTTTTTATTTTTCATTCATTTTATTATGTTTCAAATCAGATATCAAACATTTTTCATGACATCGATCAATTACATATCAATGAGGTTGAATCTAATTTAATAGAACATGAAAATAAACTAGAAATCAACCCTAATAAATACAACAGGGAGTATTTAAATTTTTTGAAGGTCACTCTAAATTATTAGTCTCATTCATGTTTTTAATTTTTTGACTAATCACACGAATTATTAGTCTAAGGAAAATGTGAGCCTTGAACAAAGTAAATGACCAATACGAAAATTTAATCAAGGATTCGATCAGTAACTAACTAATGAAAGCATGCCAATAAAATGGTTCTTTATCAATATGTATAGTATAATCATAATTATGGACTAAATATGTATAGGAACAAAATTTAAACAACGCAAAAGGTAAATTGTATACGTAATATATGTGTTCTTAAAACAATAAAAGTTGGAAAAAAAACAAAAAAAAAATTGTTTGCAAGGGCTTCATGAGTATAGAGGATTAGGAGGCTAGTGGTTAGGGCACGTAGTGCGAGCCACGTTATATCATACTCTCAAATCGATTAGGATTTAAAACATAACGAATCAAAAAGTGATCATCTACCTTTATGTGATTATTATTTTCTTTCTATTTTTAAATTAATCGCATAAACTTGTATTCGGAGTGAAATATTTAGTTGAGGATTAATATTCTTTTTCTGAATCAAAGTTAAAAGTTGGGTATAGAAAATATGTTTGATATTGCTTCTAATTAGCTATTTAGTTTTTTTCTTGCTACATAAATGGGGTGTGTTGTTATAAATTTCTTGAAATTTGACAATTTATCAAAATTATGCACAACATATGCCTGTTTGTCTTTTTTGTAGTTATCCTCTTCTTTTGAATTTATATGATTATTATTTTCCTCTAAAAATCGATCCCCTTTATAGGCAATATATATGCATACACTGAGCTATACATATATATATATATATATCTCTCTTTTAATGTCTGTACTCCATCTCTATCCTCTTTACATATAAATACATACCATGGTATATAACATTTTGGATTTATATAAATTATTCTCGGTTTTTAAAACGATAACTTGGTTGTCTGCATCAATTTTGGCCCTCATATATATATCATAAAGTTGTCTGCTTTTTCATATTCTTACAAAATCTGAAATGTAGGTAGTTGTATCGAAAGGCCCTTCATTTAATTTAAATATTTCTTTATAGGGACTTATCTAAAAAAACCCTACAAAGTGGATCAAACAAAAATCAAATCAACTGCCACAAGCATGGAGAGAAAAATACTGGCAGTAGACTCAGAGCAAAAGCCTTGCTTTTCAGGCTATAATAGTTCTTCAGTCTAGTTTTACATAAATACAAAATTTTATAAACTATTGCTCTGGTAACTTTTTGTTTGGCGTGAGATGATATTTAAAATTGTAATTAGGCATTAAAGAGATCAAATAATATAAATATCATAAGCACAAGAGAACGTTGTGATTATTTTCAATCCAAATTACCACACATAGAAACTGTTCCATTTGTAACGTTATTGATTAGTTGAATCCAAATTACTAGATAGAGAAACTGTCTACCACCACCATGCATGCAGTAGCATGTAACGTCATGATTTTTTTTTTGCTAAACTTCTTTATGCTAAACATCTTCTTCTCCAAATGGATATATGTGCCCTAGAGTCACAGTTCTAGCTAATTGACGATTTATTTTTCTTTTGTTTGATTAAATGAGTCACAATTCAACTTTTTCTTTTGTTCTTTTGTTGAATTAATGTTACAAATGGAACAGTTTCTCTGTGTTTGATAACTTGGATTGAACATAGTACAATAATGTTCTCATAATTAAACACAAACTAAATGCTCATTATGAAATTTCTCACTTTATTTTCCAGCAAATAATGTTTATTGATATTCCATATGGTTTGGATATTTTAGGTTGGTAATTAATGGTCATAGTTTAGCACAAAATTAAACAAAAAACTCACACGATGTCAAAATCACACACACACATACATAGTTTAGCAAAAGCAATATCACACATACATTACAATAATATCAAATCTAATACTGGTTTACAAAGGTCTTGGTAGCAATTAGCATATACAAAATAAGACAGGATATTATAGCTATCCACTGTCTTGAGACATCCCTCCCTACATGTTAAAAAAAAAAAAAACATTAGATTAGTCTTTCTAATGTTGAAATTACTATTAAACCATTTTAAAATAGATTATTGAAAATCTAATATATTAAAAATAAAATGATGGTCATATCTGATTTTCAATTGACATCAATTCTAATTGGAACCTAATTGACATACAAAGTTGACATGAATGCTAAAGTTAATTTCCATATGCGATTTCCATACTGAACTAAGTTAACTTCCATATCTGATTTGAACCTAATTGACATCAATGCTAATTGACATCTGATTTTCTATTAACTTTATGCGTCATAATAATTATGTTTTACATCTAATATATTAAAAATAAACGTTGTATCGGAAAAACATCAATTATCGACCCATCATCTCATAAACAAAATTGCCATAAATTGACATAATTATTATATTTTATTTTTGAACCTAATTTACGTCATATCCTCAAGGCTTTTAAAAAAATATTACTCATACAATTCGTTAAGCTTATGGTTTAGATTGGTTTAGCTACTTGGTTAAGTTTCTTCATTAGTATCTTGTGTATATAAAGTATAAACAATACTTTGTACCCCTAATTAAGTTTAATTAATCTCTTCGACATTCTAAAAACAAGAAACGAGTTTACTTTCTAGACAAGCTTACACTACAAGAAAACAGGCAGATTTTCGACGGTTAAATCCATCGGAATAGGGTCTATTCCGACGGCTTTCCGACGGATTTGACCCGTCGGTTCTATCTCGTTGGAAATAGAAATTCCGTCGGAATTCCGTCGAAAATACTGACGGATTTCCGACGGAAAAGAAATAACCGGAATCCGTCAGAAATCCGTCGGAAATCCGTCAGTATTTCATTGTCCGACGGATTTTCGACGGTATATAACACCGACGGATTTCCGACGGGATATAAAACCGACGGATTTCCGACGGTAAATAAAACCGACGGAATTCCGACGGTAAATAAAACCGACGGAATTCCGACGGCATACAAACCGACGGAATTCCGACGGGATATAAAACCGACGGATTTCCGACGGTAAATAAAACCGACCGATTTCCGACGGTAAATAAAACCGAAGGATTTCCGACGGTACACAAACCGATGGAATTCCGACGGGATATAAAACCGACGGATTTCCGACAGTATATAAAACCGATGGAATTCCGACGGGTATATTATTTAATTAAAAAAAAACCTTCGAAATAAATTAAATTAAATTAAATAAAAATTAAATTAAAATAAAAATAAAATAAAACAAAATTTAAAATAAAATTTCAATATTTTTAAAAGTTATTTAGAAATTTAAAATATTACATAACATAAAATCTACCGGTTACGCATAATCTCGTTCATCCTTTTTTCCATTTCCCGCATGCGTGCCATCTGTTCTTCGATGTCTCGCATGCGTGCCATCTGTTCTTCCATTGCCTGCATGCGTGCCATCTGTTCTTCCATGCGTGCTGCATCTTCTACGCGTTGTGCCTCCAACCCTGTCACCCGCTCGAGAAGCTCGGCGTTCTGTGCCCTCAACCTACCATCTGCGTGCAAGCGGTAAGAATTAACGGACGTGGATGAACTGTCTTCCGGGAGGCCAAACACACGACCTCTGTGCTTAGGCGTAACCTACTATAAAAAATCAATCAATAAATGTTCTAACTTGTTTATATTCAAATTTATTTAAAATTGACAGTGTTACTAACCTGGTAGGTGAACTCGTTGATCATCTCGAGTGGAACTTCCGTGGCCGGGGGAGTTCCTTCGACGATCAGTTGGGATTGGAGGTACTCCTCACCGAGCCTCTCCACGCTCTCCACGATTTCACGAGCAATGGGATCTTGAATTTCACCCGTCTTTCTGTTGGTGTGCGCATCTTTGACCAAGTCAAGATGTGACGGACGTACACCGGTCTTCTCAATCTGTTGGCATAGATAATGAAAGAAATATGAGAAGTGTTATAAATAAAATTTTGGAAAATTTATAAAATTACCAGCTTCTCAAGACGTGAAGCTTTGCTCGTTGCACCGATGTTATGGGTCGCCGGTCCCTTCCCCTTCCGGTCGCTTTTCAGGTTAGACGAGTTTTTTCCGGAGCATGCTTTTGTGTCCTCCCGTTCCCAATGGGCAAGTAGTCCAGCCCATAATGTCGGGTTATCTTGCAATCTCCGCGGCACTTTTCCTTCTTTGTACCACATGTCTTTCCATTCGTTTATCTTCAACGAATACTTTCGGGAGGCCTTTTTGTAGAACTCGCGTCGGACCCGGGCAGTCAACTATGGGTCCCAAGTAAATTCTTGCTGGAAAAAAACGTACCCATGTTAGTATTGACAATTATAATGGAAATAAAAATCTATATTCTTAATAGGAAAAAAAAAACATACCGCAAATTGCCGAAACCAGGTCTCCTGGTCTGCCACGGGCATCGAACTAAATGTGGGATACGGTTTAGTTATCAACGAATTAGTCATTGTGTTGATCGAACTCGTAATCCCGTTTCCCGAATATTGAAACCTAAACAATATTTAGTTACATATTTTATTAAGTTCAATAAATTAAATACATTTTTAAATAAAACTTACCAGGTAGCGCCGTCCGTCAGGTCAGGATCTAGGCGAGTCAACCTATCCCGACCGGGTTGCGAAACAAACTCCTCAATGGTCATGGTCGTGCGAGGTGAGGGCTGTGTACCCATAGGAGGAGACGAGTGGTGGAGATCCGGAAAGATAGTCTCGAGGATATGCGACGGAGTCCCACTCATACCTCCCCTAGAGGAAGTACCAGATCCACCAGAGTGATGAAATCGCCCATAGTCCCTTCGATTGCCAAAATTTTTATATAACGTTAAAATTTACTTACATATATAAATATAAATTCTAATTTTAAATATATATACCTGTAAATTTTAAATATAAATTTAATATACAAGTAATATACATTACGGATTTCGGGATTTTGAGAATTTGTAATTTTGAAATTTTGAGATTTCAGAATTATGAGCTTTATTGGAATTGGGACATTGAGCATTTGGGATATTGATATTTTGAGAATTAGAGATTTTGGAATTTAGACATTTTTAGATTTTTTTAATTTGGGATTTTGTAATTTAGGGAATAATTTATGGATTTTTTGAGAATAAGGAATTTTCTTGTGTTTGGGATTTGATAATTTAAAGTTTTATATATGTAGGATATTTAAGGAATTTGGGTTTTTGTAATTTAAATATATTAATGAATTAGTAAAATTACAGCAACTTAGAATTTTATAATTTATTTATATTAGACATTTTTATAATTTCATAAAAATAACAAATACATATTAAAATGCAAAATAATTTTATAAATCGAAAAATTAATTTTATCACAAAATTTAACTTTTTATAAATTTTTCTTACTCTCTAATTTCAATAATTTATAAATTACAAAATTCATACCTCCCATATAGATAATTTCAATAATTTCTAAATTGCTTTCAAGGGAACCAAGAGATGGAATCTATCATACCTCCCATAGTGAATCTATCAAATTCTAAATCTATCAAATTTACATCCACTAAGTTAAATCATCCTAAACCAATAAAATTCCGACGGATACATCTCATAATTGATAATTTAGAAAAACTTCTAAAAACCTACATTGGATTCATGATATATTGACAGAGATTGAGATTGTGGCTGGATTTGATGTTCTATGAGTTTTCCGGCGAGTCTCCAAGGTTTTCCGGCGGAAGTTAAAAAAAAAATTTTTGTTTGCTTCGTCGGTGTAAACGAAGAAGATGATGGGGTTTTATTATAGAATTGCGACGGAAAACCGAGGGAAAACCGACGGTTTTTCCCGCAATTTTCGATGATATCGAGACACAATGGCGGGGAAAAAAATTACTTCCGTCGGAAATCCGTCAAAAATACCGATGGATTTTAATTTTTTTCAGTATAAAAAATTTGTTTCCCGCATTTTCGATGATATCGAGGTACCATGGCGGGGAAAAAAACAAATTCCGTCGGAAATCCGTCAAAAATACCGAGGGATTTCCGACGGATTGTAATTTTTTTAAATTAATTTTTTTTTTAAACAGATTTTTTATATTATAAAAAATATTAATTCCGTCGGAAATCCGTCAAAAATACCGAGGGATTTCCGACGGATTGTAATTTTTTTAAATTAATTTTCTTTTTTAAACAGATTTTTTATATTATAAAAAATATTAATTCCGTCGGAAATCCGTCAAAAATACCGAAATCCGACGGGTTGTAATTTTTTTTAAATTAATTTTTTTTTTTAAACAGATTTTTTTATATTACAAAAAATATTAATTCCGTCGGAAATCCGTCAAAAATACCGAGGGATTTCCGACGGGTTGTAATTTTTTTAAATTAATTTTTTTTTTAAACAGATTTTTTTATATTATAAAAAATATTAATTCCGTCGGAAATCCGTCAAAAATACCGAGGGATTTCCGACGGGTTGTAATTTTTTTTAAATTAATTTTTTTTTTGAACAGATTTTTTTATATTATAAAAAATATTAATTCCGTCGGAAATCCGTCAAAAATACCGAGGGATTTCCGACGGATTGTAATTTTTTTTAAATTAATTTTTTTTTTAAACAGATTTTTTTATATTATAAAAAATATTAATTCCGTCGGAAATCCGTCAAAAATACCGAGGGATTTCCGACGGATTGTAATTTTTATTAAACTAATTTTTTTTATACAGATTTTTTATATTATAAAAAATATTAATTCCGTCGGAAATCCGTCAAAAATACCGAGGGATTTCCGACGGGTTGTAATTTTTTTTAAATTAATTTTTTTTTTAAACAGATTTTTTTATATTATAAAAAATATTAATTCCGTCGGAAATCCATCAAAAATACCGAGGGATTTCCGACGGATTGTAATTTTTATTAAATTAATTTTTTTTTTATACAGATTTTTTTTATACAGATTTTTTTGACGGATTTCCGACGGAATTAATAGAAAACTGTGAAAAATCTAGCGCTTAAAAGTCTGCGTGGTGACCCGATTGCAGAGTTAAAAAAATGTCCAAACATTTTTTCATAAATTATTTTAAATTTATCCGGAAATGGAATAAAAGATTTACACAACGAAATTTTATAACAGATAAAAAACAAAAGCCGAAAGGAAATTTATTTATTTTAAAGTTTGAAAAACATATGTCTCTGTATCCACTCCAAACTTACCTTTTGTTAGAACCTGAAACTTTTTTTTCCCTTTTTTTTCTTTGGCGGAGAATCTACGTATCCGTTGCAAAATTCCCTTTCGATTGCATCAACATCTAGATTTAAGTTGGGGCTTTCTGGTCTTTGGGCAAATTCATAATCATTGTACTGATCCTTTTTAATCTTCGGTGGAGAATCTAAATATCCGTCGCAAACATCTCTTTTGATTGCATCAACATCTATATTTAAGTTGGAACTTTCTGGTCTTTGGGCAAATTCATAATCATAGTAGTGATCCTTACATTCATTTGAAGTACTTCCACCGTAAGTATCTGACGTTTCAATCAAGTGAGATGGTTGTACGTCTTCGAGAACACTCTTCTTGTCTGGATATTTGTCGCACTGAGATTGCGTTTCCCACGAGACGTTTGGAATGCGTTGGATGGTTGGCAAGCACTGGCTGTCCGGCACTATTGTTGATGAAGAATCTCCGATTGAGATTGGTGAGAACGTATCAAATTCCCACGAGTAAGTGGGTATCTCTTCAGTGTGTGTGTCGCATTGGGTTTCGGTTCTCCACGAGTATTTTGGAAGTAGAAAGTGGTTTGCCACGATTTTTGAGTCTTCATTAGGATAGTTAGAAGACATTATTTGTGTTGTTGACAGGAATGAACGTATGAGGAACCTTATATAGAACGGAAAACCGTCGAAAATCCGTCAGAAACCTCCGACATAATACCCCGCCAGTCCCATCGGCCGCAGATAACGCAATGGTAACCACTCAAACTTTGCCGACATCGGAATTCCGACGGAACTAATTCCGTCGTTATGTCGTCCGAAAATTAGGACAGCTTTTATCCCGTGGAAATCCGGCGGCAAATTTAATAAATGATTCTGGCGGATATTACCATAAAGTACATTATATTAGAGGGAACGCATAGGTGTTATAGTACAACATTGGTAAACAAACATTTATTCATAAATTATTAATCTGAATCTTCTGATGAACCTTCACTAGGGATGGAGTCTGAATCGTCGTCAAATTCTTCACGTAGTTCATCTTCATCCGAATGCACTAGATCATCGCCGATATGTGTGACATCAGTGACAAGGTCAATGTTATCCGTCTCCTCAACATGTGACATTTGGTTGGTTCGCGATACTTGTAGAGCATCATGTTCCGGAACTCCATATATTTTTCCTCGCGGATTAATTGGAGTTACTGTCATCCAAGGATCTGTCCTCCGCCCAACTCGAGGATATGGAATGTAGCAAACCTATTCATTAACAGTGGATGTTGTTAATATACAAGAATAACAAAACCTAACGTATAAATATAACGGAAAACCTATCAATATATTGATAACTGGTCTGCTTGAGATGCAAGGATAAATGGATCGTAATGATGTAATTTCCGGCTTGAATTTATCGAAATAACACCAAGAGGGTCAATTCGAACCCCACTACCATTGGATGGATCATACCAATCGCACATAAACACAATGCATCTCAAGTCCAACATTCCTGGATAGTGGATTTCCAAGATTTCTTTTAAATGGCCATAGTACATGGTATCACCTGATTGCGCCGAAATACCATTGTCCGAAGTTGGCCTTTGACGTCCTTCGTCACGAATTCTGAACGAATATCCCCTAGTGCAAAATCTCGGATATGAAGTCGCGCTGCTGCGTAAACCATGAGAAAACTCCACTAGCCATGTCGGGAGGGTTTGACCACTTGCTAAACCTTCGAAAACCTAAAAACAATATAAGTAAGCAATCAATAACATATGAACGTGAAAACCTTATAAAATAAGAGTGAGGAGTTATATTTAACGTACAAAAAATTTCAACCACTCCGGGAATTCTTCATCTTTTAAGACAGCAAGTTCGGAATCTGTCTTATCAGCATGGTAAGTTTGTGCTAGGGACATGTACATCCTGTAACATAACAATTGTTATTAGATGAAGACAAATAATTGCACAAATTTAGTATGAGAAATGGTGTACCTTTCATACTCTCCAAGTTCGTCACAATTCCTGAGGATATATGTATGCAAATGTGTGACCTCTTGTGGTGATAGTATGCGTTTCTTCCCTTTTCCACTTACGCGGCCCACTTGGGCAAACAACTCAGGTACAACCACGGGATACACTGCTTTCTCACCTCTATCATCATGTCGCGCCGGCCGTCTACCTTTAGTCCGAACATCCGAAGGAAAGTAATATTCGGCAAAGTGTGATACTTCTTCGTTTAGACTTTGTGCAACAATAGATCCCTCAACTTTGCTCAAATTTTTAACCTTTTTCTTCAAGTGGAACATGTAACGCTCGAACGGGTACATCCATCGGTATTGAACAGGGCCTCCTAATGCTGCTTCTCGTGGGAGGTGAATAGGAAGATGTTCCATAACATCAAAAAAAGACGGTGGAAATATCTTCTCAAGATTACAAAGGAGCACCGGGATGTTGGCCTCTAAAGACCGGATCCCGTCCGCTGTTAGTGTCCGTGAACATAAATCTCGAAAGAAAGCCCCAACTCCTATAAACGAAAAGTAAACAAGTTAGTACATATATAGTAACATTATATTAGTAATAAACTAAAGAAAATTATGAAATATACCTCCAATTGCTTGATGGATGTCTTGTGGAAGAAGATTAGAAAATGCAAATGGAAGAAGACGCTGCATCACAACATGACAATCATGACTCTTCATTCCAATAAACTTCCCTTCCGTCGAATCCACGCAATTACGCAGATTAGATGCGTAGCCGTCAGGAAATTTAACAAATTTTTTAATCCATTCAAAGAAAACTTCCTTCTTACCCGCGTCTAACCGGTACGCAGGCTTCGGCAATCTACCATTAGGCAAAACATGAAGAGATGCCCTTGAACAAATCAATGGCAAGTCTAATCTAGATTTCCAGTTATCTTTTGTCTTTCCTGGTACATTTAAAATGGTGTTCATGATGTTGTCAAAGAAATTCTTTTCAACATGCATGACATCTAGATTATGCCGCAGTAGATGATCTTTCCAATAAGACAAATCCCAGAAAATATTTTTCTTATGCCAATTGTGATATTCCCCACAGCCGTCGACGGGGTGATGGCCATTACCCCCACATTCAGGAGTTTGCTCTGCACCAAAATCTCGTAACTGTTCCAATATGCTGCGACCATCTATCTTCGGAGGTGGACCATTAAACACTGGAAAATTCTTTATGAAATGTCTTCTAGACCGACGATATGGATGATTTGCCGGCAAAAAACACCTATGGCAATCAAACCATGAAGTCTTCCTTCCGTTCTGCAATTGGAATGCTGAAGTATTGTCTTGGCAATAAGGACATGCCAATCTTCCATGCGTTGTCCATCCAGATAACATACCGTACGCCGGAAAATCGCTTATGGTCCACATAAGAACCGCACGCATGTTGAAATTCTGCTGGATTGAAACATCAAATGCCTCAACACCATGCTCCCACAACATCTGCAACTCATAGATCAATGGTTGGAGGAATATATCGAGTGATCGTCTTGGATGATCTGGCCCAGGAACTAGAACTGAGAGAAACAGGAACTCTCGCCGCATGAACATAGAAGGAGGCAAATTGTAAGGTGTTACGATGACCGGCCACAATGAATATTTTCCTCCATGCTTTCCAAATGGGTTGAAACCATCAGTGGATAAGCCGAGGTATACATTTCGGCGTTCGTATGTGAAATCTGGATATACCGATTGAAAATGTTTCCACGCTTCTGCGTCAGAAGGATGCGTAATATCTCCATCTTGCTTATGCTCTGCATGCCATCTCATAGCCTTAGCAGTGCGTTCTGATTGATACAGCCTCTTCAACCTCTCTGTTAATGGTAAATACCACATCCGTTTGAAATGAATCTTCATTCTGCCACTTGTGTCTTGGAACCGTGGTTTACGGCAAAATTTACATTTGTTTCTGTTCTCATCTTCTCTCCAGTATAGCATGTAGTTGTCGATGCACACATCTATTATCTGGTAGGGCAAACCAAGACCGGCAACAAGTTTCTGGACCTCGTAGTATGATGCTGGAGAAAGATTATCCTCTAGCAAAACATCTTTCACAAACTCGGCGAATGCATCAACACATTCTTCGGACAAATTGTAATCGGTCTTCATGTTCATCATCCTACTAGCAGAAGATAACGGTGAATGCCCTTCCCTACAACCGCTGTACAGTGGTTGCTTTGATGCGTCTAACATATCAAAAAACCTTCGAGCTTATAAATTAGGTTCTTCAACCCTATCACCCTCATAACCACCCGACTGCAAATTCTCTCTAAACGCGTCGTTAACCATCGCAACCGTACTTTCCCAACATCTACTTCCGTTGTACGTTCTTCAACGCTATCCGGAAAATAAGGTGCATTACTACTAGTACTACCATATTCGTAATTGCTTTCTCCATGTAAAAACCAAACCTTATATCCCGGCCTAAATCCATATCTATATAAGTGATTCCAAACACTATGTACCGGAACACTAATTCTATTACAGCAATTAGAACATGGACATTTGATATCCTGACCTTTTTTTGCTGCATCTTGATTTCTGGGTAAATTCATGAACTCACATATACCTGCAGCGTATGCGGACGTTAATAAGTTCGAGCTCTCATCCATCATTGGCTCGTCCATCCAAGACCGAACATATGAACCCATCGCGAGCAATTTTTTTGGTTTTTTACAATTGTGTTATGAAACCAAGATCAGAAATGTCGAAGCTTATATAGAACGATTTCCATCGGAAATCCGTCTCAACACTCTGACATAACACCCCGCCAATCCCATCGGCCACCGCTAACGAAATGATAACCACTCAAATTTGCCGACATCAAATTTCCGACGGAATACGTTCCGTCGGTATCCGCTGACCAATCAAACTTTGCCGACATCGTAAAAATTGGATTTCCGTCGGAAATCCGTCGGAAAGTCGTCGTAATATTACGAGGGTTTATATCCGTTGTAAATCCGTCGGTCTAAGATGACGGATTTCCGACGGAATACCGACGGTTGATAAAACCGTCGGTATTCCGTCGGAATTAACCGACGGATTTCTGACGGTTTACTTTTGGTCGCAGTTGCGTCGGTAAACCGTCAGAAAATTCCGACGGAAAACTCGATCGTCGGAATTTCCGTCGGAAATCCGGCTATTTTCTTGTAGTGTTACGCAATCGAATGGGAGATGAAAGAGCAAAATAATTTCTCATCGTTTTTCCTCTTCGTTCAACAGACATCTTCGTTCTTCCTCGGAGTTTGAAGCGTATATGAAAGAGCAAAAGAATTTCTCATCTTGTCCTTGTAAAAGAACCGAGCATGTGATCATTTGACCACTCTTAAAGACCGGTGTTAGTCTTGTGTTTCCGCCCCAAACCACCCGTATACGACCCAGCCTTGCAAATTCGTAGTTGGTGATGGCCGTCCAAGTCGGAAATATTTTCTGAATCAATCTTGAGGCCTTTGCCTCCTTAACCCTCGTCTCTAATAAGCAACCAAACTGAAATCCACTTCGAGTCACCCACTGGCTTATAATGGAATGTTTAGAGATTTTATTTATACCACGAACATTCCAAGAGAACCCCGACATTAATGAGTTTTCTTTCTTCCCCTCTTGCCTAAAGCAAGAGAGTTTGTGTCTTTTGTTTATAAGCTATGTTGCCTGGATTGAGTTTTCATTTGTTTATTGGCCCGAGCTGATCTAGCGGCTCCACAACCTGCTTGAAATCATCCGAAGGAGGTGCATTTGTCTCGTTTCGAGTAATTTCTCCCTCCTCATATTCCTGTTCTTCTACAGTTTCTGAAGCTTTTAGTGTGTCATCGAGGACAGCAAAGCAAGATGGGGAGATGTTCAAACTCGCTTCCGATACTTCCGCTTCAACTCCATCAGGATGTTTGCCAGCTTTGGAAGCCGAAACAACCTGCCAGCTTCTTTCTCCCATAGCCGTATTAGTCTGAATCTGCACCTGTTCCGCCGTATCCACTTCCTCGACTATCCTCTGTTCCGACTCTGTTTTACTCTGTTCTTGAGCTACGGTTTGTTGAATGGCAGGCTGAGCCATTGCCGAAGGGTAGCTTTCTTTCTTAATTGACTGGTTCAGTGGTTGAGAGGGGAAATCGTAAGTCATAGTCAAAAATTTCCTAATAAAGGAAAAATTATTTTTATACGTAAAGGTTTGCTAAACACAAAACGGGTAAGATATACAGTAGAGATGTCTGTTGAATAAACATTTGAAAATAAAAATGTTAAAAAAAAATTCATAAAGCTGTCTCCTTTTAATCCTCATTGTACTCATCTTTCTCTCATCTTCATTACTGTGAACTCTCTCGGACATGGCTGCAATCTCTCGGCCATGTCTCCTTTCCACAAAGTTTACACATCTTTCTCCGGTCACAATCTCATTCAGTTCTCCCTCTCCCTTTCTTTCTCTCTCTCGGTCTCTTTCTCTCTCTCTCCCTCTCTTTCTCTCTCAAAAGGAACTCGGTTTATATGTGCAGCAAGTAAACGGTCTAAAGAACGATCTATAGAAGAGGCCCGATGTCTTTCTGAATGTCTTCAAGCATGGGACCGATACATCAAGAACAAGTGCTCGGCGGAGGAGATCTATGCCATTGTCGACAAATGGTGCCATGCCCTCTACCAAGGGTCTACTAGACCCCCAAATCTCTTATCAAGTAAAGGAGTTTTTGTAAGCTGCGTGAAGGAAATCGCTGGGATTGACCCACCGTTAGCTTATCAAGGCCAAGGGAAACAAAACAGAGGGAGGCAAGCACCACCGAGTCAAGCACCACCGATTCAAGCACCACCGATTCAAGCACCACTGAGTCAAGCACGACGGGGTAGCAAAATGGCAAAGAAGAAGGACAGGAACCACGAGAAACGAAAGAAGATTCGTGAAAGAGAGGAAAGAAAAGTGTGTAGGAAAATTGAGAGAAACAATCAAATTCTCAACATTTCGGTGTTGCTTATCATGTGGGCTTCTCGCCTCGGTGTCATGGAAGAGGTATGCTATTTTAGTTTCTTAATGAGTTAATTACTGTTTTTAATTGGTAGGGAATGAGTGGCTAGGGTTTATTTTAAGAGATCATTTCTTAATTCATAATTACTTATTATTTGCAGTCGATGAGTCGGAGTGGCAAGAAGAAGAACGGAGATTAATTAAATGTTTTTAGCAAATAAAAAAGATTAGTTAGATGTTTGTTGTAAGGGAACCAACATTTTCTATGATCTTGTGGGCTCTTTTTTGTTTTGTCGTTTTGTTTTTGTCTAAATTCTTCTTACCTGGATGTATCTGAACGGTCCCAACCAAATATTTCAATTTAGTAGTACTATATGGAATTAGTATCTGATCCGAAATATATTTCATTTTATTTACCCGCTCTAACAAGTATATAGATTTAGATTATATCGTAGATATTGATGTACTAATATATATATAGAAAGAAAGCAAAACTTTAACATATTAAACCCTCATATAAAATAACAAGGATACACTTATACTCCGTATTTAAAAATCGATCCACCACTCAAGTCTTTAAACTCAGCTCTAATCTTGAATTTAATTTAACCGTTTAGTTAATACACTAATGTTTAGGGGATTTGCTCTTTGAAAAACCTTCCCTTAAAGACTATTGCCGTCTCACGCGTTTTTTAATGGCGCGTGCGTGAATCTCAATCTCCTCAGATAAGGAAAACAACGTCACGAGAATCCAAGCCACGTCTCTTTTATAACCAATCTTTCTTATGTGAAGAAAATAACATTCTTGAAAAAATATTCCAAATCTTGCACAATACTTAATCATTAGCGGATTATATATAAATAAAAAATAAAAATCAAATCTTTCTCTGATTCCCTTTGAATTTAGACTTGTTTTCTCTTCTTCTTGATGATGCCGTTAATCGCCGTCGTTTTGAGCTTCACCTGACCATTAAATCGGATCAATGGGTCGAATGCCACTAACTCTTAGAAATTGATCTCGAATGCCATTGTTATAATAACTAATTTATTTTTGTTTTTGTTTTAAATAAGAAAACTAGTGAAATACATGTGTATGTCCTTCATATTTCTCTAAAATTACCAACCCAACCATACTGATATCCACCAGAATCTGATGAATCCACCCAAACCCACACTTATCGATCCCCAAATAATTACACCCTAACTTTATCAATAAAATACCATCGTGCGAAGTTTGTCGTAACCATTACAACAAATTTATGGCATGACTCTTTACCTCCAGCGATATAAGACGAAATGTGTTTCGTTTGTAACCCATCATTGTAGTCCAATTGTCACGACCATGTTCCAGGAATTGTTTAAAAAATGTTGTGCCAAAATATTTTTGGACAAATAACAAAAATTGGGTTAAGAGAAAAAGCCTACTTAAAATATTATGTTGGATAAAGCCCATAAAAAGATTTATCTAATCCAACCCCATAAGCCCAAACTCATGCTAATCATGCTAAAACCCTAAGCTAATGACTCTAGCCAATTACCTACTATATTTGCAGTCAATCAAAGGAAGTCAGAGGGAGAGTTGTCGTCGTTAGCGACAAAGAGAAGTAAAAATTAAGGAGAATTTGAAAAATGCCTTATTTATGTTTTCAAATTTGAAAAATATACTTCTTTTATTTGTTTTTGAAAACTAATTCTTTTCATATGTGATAAGACTTTTTTGTCCTAATTAAATTAAAAAAAACTAATTTTTAAATGAATAAAAAATTAAAGAATTTGAAAAAAAAAAAATTTATATGAGATAAAGATATACTATTAATTAAAATTTATAGTTAGATAAATCTATAGAAATATTTCAAAATCTGGGAAAATAAAAACTTACATGTCTTATATAAAAAAAATTCACCATTTTGCTAAAGAGAAGAGATAAAAACGTTCAAATTTACAGGCACAAATTATATAGTAATCAATTTATGCATGAACTCTTAGATAAAATCAGATTCAAGGTATCTACTAAATAGCAAACAGATCGTAAAGCAATAACATATGATAATGAAAAACATAATATAAAACATGTGTTTAAATATTATATATGATGTTATTTACCAATTTTCAATAAGCATCAAACGATTTTTCTTTATATATATTATTATATCACAGTATATTCAATTATCATATTCAAAATTAATAGATTAAGCCAACAAAAAATCATGAAATATGTGTGCGGAGATATGACAAAAATTAATATGATTTCAATAATAAACAAAAATGTATTTTTATTAAAATAAATTACTATTTAGTTTTATTAAGGTTATTTTCGTAAGTTTATATTTCTGAAAGTGTAGATTTCAAAATAAATTAAAAAGGGTATATTTTTCAAATTTAAAAACACAAATAGGTGTTGACCAAAAAAAAAACACAAAGAAGGTATTTTTCCAAATTTCTTCTAAACATTAAGCAACGATAATCAGAGAAGAAAACGAGAAATGTAGTAGATGAAAATGACGTGAAGAGGAATGGAGACAGAGCTGTCGCGGTGGAGAGGAGCTCCAACGACGATGATAATGGCATGTAGCCATGGTCGGGCAAAGGTGGTGGCATGATCCAGGAAGGAGCAAATCGGAGCTATGATGAATGGAAGAACCGATGAAAGAGGAAGGAAGGAGGAGGAAGAAGGAAGAAGGAAGAAGGAAAAACAGCTTCGTTGTTATGTTTTGGGGAGACGTTTCTAGGACGATCGGAAGGAATTACGATGAGATATAGACCGCGTTGGATAGTTCTCGTTTCCTAGTTTCTGGAACACTTCTCCGGAATCCGAGGTAAGGCCCGACGGGAAATCTATCTCAAAACTGAGCCAAAATCATTGTTTCAAAACCTACAATTTTCTAGATTTTGATACGTATTTACACGTATATAATAAGATAGTGAAAAGTAAACCTAATTAAATAAGATTAGAAAAATCTTAACCTAATTTAATTAGGGTTAGAAAAATTTAACTATTTAGAAATTAAATAGGAATAAATTTTGTCATAATCGTGACATGTGCCAAGTCGGATTATCTGATTTCAACACGTGTATACAAATATAAAATATTTTGTTTCAATTAGATTTAGCTACATGTCAAAATATTCATTTATTTATATTTATATCAAAATAGTGGAAAATAAACCCAATTTAAGTAAGATTAGAAAATCTAAACGTAATTTAATAGAATTAGAAAAAATAAAATTATTTAGAAATCTATGAAATAAATTAATTGAATATCAAATAAGAAATAAGTATGAGAATAAAAAATAGATAAATATTTGACAAACTTCTCTATAAGTAATTTTGTACAAATATTCTCAATTTTAATTTATCTTTTCGTGGGGTGATCTAATTTTGTTTTTCGTTTTTTGTATTTGATTTGTTTTACTTCCGTTATAAAATATTTAGAAAGTAAAAAAATTTCAAAAATATGAAAATACATTTATCAATGTTTTGGGAAATAGAAATTTGAGTAGTAAAATAGGGGAAAATTTTTTTACACCTAATTTAATTTTAATATGAATAAGAAAAACTAATGAGTTGAAAATATTTTATAAAATTTAATTTTAAATCAAATAACAAAAGCATCAAATTAATAAATAAATGTTATGTTTCTCAATTAGTGGGTTTATAACAACGTTTTCACTTTTAATTTATTTATTAATTTAATTTTGTTTTGTACAATTAACTATTTTTTTTTCACAAGTTTGTAAGATATCAAATTATAAAACTCGCATATATACGAGCCCTTCATCTAGTATAAAATAAAATAAAACCCAACCATCACGGCATGTAAGTTGCTTCATGATGGAATCAATAAAACCAATATATGTCTCATCCCCAAAACGCAACAGGCCAAGAGACTTACTGAGTACAGAGCCATCAGCCTTTGCAATGTAGTCTACAAAATAATCTTCAAACTGCTAGCTTAGAGACTGAATAGAGTTCTTCCATCAATCATATTCAGCACTCAGTCGGCCTTCATTGAGGGCAAGATGATCTCGGACAACATATTGGTTGACTGCTAGTTTATGATTCTAATCTGAAAGTTTGATAGCATTGGTTTGAGCGAAGTGAACCAAATAAGTGTAGTTTTGTTTGATGATGAAGTACATTGAGTTGCATTAGTTTGTTGGACCAACGACTTGGGATGAGATGGAAATTGCATGAACCGTATGGACTCTTAAGATGAGATGATGTCAAAAGATAATTGGAGTTGGAGATTGGAAATCCAGTCGAACAAGGACCGTTACGGTTTCAGAGACCGGAAGCTTTGACGTGCGGAAATTGTTTGGTAATTAAATGAAGTTTGAGATTGTTAGAGTATATGATAGTTCTGCGAACGATCGCATACTTAAGCCCGTTGCAGAATTTTGCGTGTTGGACTATGAATGATTGTGTATGTAAGCCCGTTGTAGTCCATTAGGCCTTAGAGGGCCATGACGGGGAGGACATACCCAAAATGTGAGAAAAGAGTTTGCTCTGCCGTGAATTTAATAAAAGTAAAGAAAGTAAAGAATGTGAAAAGGAAAGAAAAGTAAAAAATGTGTAAAGTGAAATGTTTAAGTATGAGATAATGTATAAGTAAAAGAGATTGTGGTGTAGAAATGTTAGGTATGAATGTTATGTTGTTAGTAATAAGTTTGGTGAAGTGTGTTCTATTTATGGTTTAATATGTTTGATTGTTTATTGTTTTCAAGTATTAGAATTGTTGTGGGTAACAACCTCACTGAGTAATAATTCTCGGAATTACTCACCCTTATTTTTTCCCCTTTTAGTGTGTGCACGTATATGTTGCTTGTTGAACAAGTTAGGACACGGGACCTAGGGTTCAAAGTGATCGGAGAACGGGTGTTACACCAATGATAACAGATTTCGTTTCTTTTTAGTGTTAATGTATGTGAATTTAACATTTTAGGTTGATTTAATGTCAATTCTCACAAGAACTCTCGACTGAATTGAGTAGTACTTCCAAACGAATTTAGCTCTTGCGTCAGTGAAAAGTTGCCGAAATCTGGTCGGACTTCATGTATTTATATCTCAATTCAACTCTTCGATTGAGCTCCACGTATCCAGGGCGGTTCCGCGTATCTCAGACACATTCTTGGCATATTCTCGAAAATTTCTCTCCTACGACTGTGATAACCACCCTGTTGACTCGTTCTTAGCTCGTCAGCTCAGCGCCTGTTGACCCGGCCCTTTCAGAGATGATTTTGGCCTTTGACCGAATTCTATCTTCTTTTCCCGAAATTGGGCCACAGGTCCATTAAATCCGGTCAACTCAACAGAAACAAAAGATTTTGACTTAGACTTTTAGCGGGCCAGATTCGGTGACGAATCCAGCTCCAACAGTAGCCAAATTAATTTTTTTAAGCCTCTTCGCATATACCACATATTTCCTGAAATCGGAGTGTTACATAATGTATGTGAATTTAATATTTTAGGTTGATTTAATGCCAATTCTCACAAGAACTCCCGACTGAATTGAGTAGTACTTCCATACGAACTCTCGAATCTTTAACTATTGCATTGATCTCAACCAAAAAGTATACTACTAGTATGAAATTGTAATTTATCATCCATCGATGGTTAGAATTTATTATCTCACAAACGCTCCCTAGAATTTATTGTGGTTAATTAATGCATACGTACATTCTTCCTCCCTCAACACACGCTCATAGAGAATAATAATACCAATCATGCCATTAAATTTTTTCGTTTGTTACAAATTACTGTAGCTTTAAATGTGTTACAAGTATTTAATGCCATCATAGAAAATGCCACGATAAATATCCGTGCACACTCTTATTTCTGGTAATTAAAAGGCATTCAATTACATTTAAGAAAAAAACCCGATTCAGTCAATCAAGTGTGGGATTGTAGGCGAAAAGAAGTGCGACTTTCTGCAACCAAAATTCCGGTCACTTTCTTGGATTCTAGCGGTATCTACCGCTGGTTCTGATGGCCAATACGGCGGCCGACGAAGAGGGGAACGGTGGGATGGTCAAAAACGATAATCAGGTCGGAGAAAAGATCCAATCTTGGTCTTCTGTTGTTCGGCAAAAGCCAACTCTGGCGAAACATGCTTTCACAATTGGTGAGCTTGAAGGCTCTCCATGTGTGGAGATTCCGGATAGTGTGCTCAACAACTCAACACCTCTATGGGAAGACTTCCTCATCGGAAAATTCCTATCAACAGCTCCACATGTAGCCAAAATACATGTCATAGTCAACAAAATTTGGCCCCTTGGAGACAAAACGATCAAGATAGACGTATATGTGGTGGATACAACAACAATCAAATTCAGGATCAAGGACAGTTCTGCAAGATCTCGGATACTGAGGCGTCGTATGTGGAACATCGCTGATGTGCCAATGATTGTCTCAAGATGGTCGCCGGTTGCAGAGGAGGCCCAACCAGAGATAAAGTCCATTCCCATATGGCTTATTCTCAAGAACGTTCCGCAAAAGATGTTCTCCTGGGAAGGGCTCGGTTTTCTTTCAAGTCCGGTGGGTGATCCCAAAAGACTACATCCTGACACAGAGTTATGCAAAAGTTTTGAAGAAGCAAAGGTTTTGGTTGAAGCGGATCTATCCAAGGAGCTCCCAAAGGCATATCGCTTCAAATCAGAGAAGGGAGTTGATGCAGTGGTCGAATACATCTATCCATGGCTACCACCACGCTGTGTCATATGCTCCAAGTGGGGTCATCTCAAAGAGGATTGTCTTTTAAACAAAAGACGAGGTACGATTACCACTCCTAAAAAACAGAGTGGAAATACAGAGGAACCTTCAAGAGCTTCAAATGACGTGGGAGAAGAGAAGGGAGTTACGACGGAAGAAGAGAAAGAAAGCAAAACACAAAAAAACATGGTCAATACTTTGGGAGAGCACCAACCCTCCAACGAACCACAGAAGGAGACACTTACTGAACCTGTTTCAATCACAAATGAAAAGGGTGGATCGGTATTCGTTGCGAATACAGAAACAGCCGGGGAAGAGGAAGATGAGGTGAGCCTAAAGGTAACCACTGAGGCTTTGACATTGCAAAAATCGGTTTTAACCCCACATCGAGCCACAGAAGAACGGGAGGAAGGAGAGTGGAGCACTCCGGTCCGTGTTGGGAGAAGTCCGGATAAAAACAAGAAGGTTTTAGAGTTTGGCCAGGTAACAATATTATCAAATTCAAGATTCTCGGTTTTGAGTGAAGCGGACAAGGAAGATGAGCTTGTTCTAGAGAACGCAGAGATAGGTGAGAGTAATGAAGTTCAAATAGAGACGCAGCAGAATCAAGTCTCGGTAACAGAGTTAGCGGAGGAAACATGCACCGAGACCAAGGTATCACAGGCTATTGAGGGTCAAGGGAACAATACCACCCTGAATGGTGAAATCATGATCACTCCCACTGAACACCGAGCGGAAACAACCATACGGAAGCCTTTGCCGCGGTCTACAAAGGCTGGCAAAAAGCATATCCCAACCACGTCTGTCCTAAAGCCTAGTGCTTCAGGTACAACAAGACCTTCACGCAAAAAATAATTTTTATGTCGAGCTTCTTTTGGAATGTCCGGGGCCTAAATAAATCTATAAAGCATTCCGTAATAAAGAAGTGGGTGGACGAAGGAAATTTTCAGTTTGGTTGTGTTATAGAGACGAAAGTGAAGGAAAGGAAGTGTCAAAGAATTGCAAATACGGTGTTTAACGGTTGGTCGGTCCTAACAAACTACGAATACCACCGTTTAGGTCGTATTTGGATTGTTTGGCGGAACAATGTAAGACTTACCCCTTTTTTCAAAAGTAGCCAACTCATCACGTGTTCTGTGAAGATAAAGAATAGCGAGGAAGAATTTTTCTGTTCATTTGTATATGCATTGAACAGCGTGGAGGAGCGTAAAGAATTATGGAGAGACTTGGTACATCACCAGGACTCACCAATCATTAGGAATAAGCCTTGGATGATATTTGGAGACTTCAACGAAACCCTGGATATGGAAGAACACTCAAGTTTTCAGTCATCTCCAGCAATAACCTCAGGAATACGAGATTTTCAAAATACGGTGAACTATTGCTCACTTACTGATTTACCATATCATGGTCCTCTATTCACCTGGTGTAACAAGAGAGAACATGGTTTGATCTCAAAGAAACTCGACAGAGTTCTCATTAATGATAAGTGGCAGCAAAAGTTCCCTCAAGCTTATAATGTTTTCGAAGCGGGAGGATGCTCTGACCACCTCAGATGCCGCATACATTTGAATCGCACAGCTGAGCGTAAACGTAAGCCTTTCAAGTTTGTAAATGTTATAGCGGAATTGGAGGAATTTCGACCGATGGTGGAAGGTTATTGGAAGGAAACGGAGAACATCTTTTTGTCCACTTCATCTTTGTTCAGATTCTCCAAAAAACTAAAGCTCCTAAAGCCGTTGATTCGTGGTTTGGCGAAAGAAAAGATGGGTAATTTGGTGAAAAGAACAAGAGAAGCATACATAAATCTCTGTGAAAAACAAGAGGAAAATTTGTTAAATCCATCACAACAGTCTATGGAAGAGGAGAACTTAGCATACAAACGATGGGATTTGGTTGCTGGATTAGAAGAAAAATACTTGAAGCAAAAATCTAAAATCCATTGGCTGAAGATTGGGGATAAGAATAACAAGACATATCATCGAGCAATCACAACAAGAGAAGCAAGAAATACCATTCGTGAAATACGCTGCTCAAATGGATCCGTGGCATCAACAGATGACGAGATCAAAGAGGAGGCAGAGAGATTCTTCAGAGAATTTCTTCAACTAAAGCCGGATGACTATGAGGGAATGACGGTTGAAAACCTCAAGAAATTGTTACCTTTTCGATGCTCAGAGGAGGAGCACAACGTGCTAATGCAACCGGTAACAGCAGAGGAAATAAAAAGGGTTTTATTCTCAATGCCAAATGACAAATCACCGGGACCGGATGGATATACGGCGGAATTCTATAAATCAGTCTGGGAAATCATGGCTCCGAATTCATCATTTCCGTCCAAGCCTTCTTCGCTACTGGTTTTTTACCAAAAGGTATTAACTCTACAATCCTCGCCCTCATCCCTAAGAAAACGGAGGCTACTGAGATGAAAGATTACCGACCTATCTCATGTTGCAACGTTATATACAAAGTTATATCTAAGGTGATAGCGAACAGGTTGAAAAGAATTTTGCCTATGTTTGTTTCGGCGAATCAATCAGCATTTATAAAGGACAGGTTGCTAATCGAAAACTTGTTACTTGCCACGGAGCTTGTCAAAGACTATCACAAGGAATCGGTTTCAGCTAGATGTGCTATTAAGATCGATATTTCGAAAGCCTTCGATTCAGTCCAATGGCCTTTCCTCATAAATGCTATGTCGGCTATGAACTTTCCAGAAGGATTCATACGATGGGTTTCAGTGTGTATAAGCTCTCCCTCTTTTTTGGTACAAGTAAACGGAGAGTTAGTCGGGTACTTTCAAAGTGCGAGAGGTCTACGACAAGGCTGCTCTCTCTCCCCGTATTTGTTTGTCATTACCATGGATGTCCTCTCAAAGTTACTAGATAGAGCTGCGGTGGAACGAAATTTTGGATACCATCCCAAATGCAAGACAACGGGCCTTACTCATCTTAGCTTTGCGGATGATATTATGGTTCTAACAGATGGTAAAGTGAGATCGGTGGAAGGTATCGTTATGATATTTAATACTTTTGCCAAAATCTCAGGTCTAAAGATAAGCATGGAGAAATCAACGATGTTCCTAACGGGAGTTTCACATGAGACGCGTCAAGAAATGATGACAAAATTTTCTTTCACGGAAGGCTCACTACCGGTACGATACTTAGGACTTCCACTAGTCCCGAAATGCATGTCGGCTAATGATTACTTCCCCCTTGTGGAACAAATAAGAACTCGCATAAGCACATGGACATCGAGATTTCTATCTTATGCAGGAAGACTTTGCCTCATTGAATCGGTCTTAGGGAGCATCTCAAACTTTTGGATGGCTGCATTTCGGCTACCTCGTGAATGTATAAGGGAAATTGATAAGCTCTGTTCGGCTTTTCTTTGGTCAGGGACGGAGCTACACCCAAGGAAAGCAAAAATTGCATGGGAAGATGTATGTAAACCGAAGATAGAAGGAGGTTTGGGTCTGAGGTCTCTCAAAGAAGTAAACGAGGTTTGCTGCCTGAAGTTGGTTTGGAGAATCATCTCGAACCAGCCTTCATTGTGGTTAAAATGGATTAAGATCAACATCCTCAAGCGTGAATCGTTCTGGTCAGTCAAAGCTAGTGCCAATAAGGGGTCGTGGATATGGAAAAAACTACTAAAATATCGACAAAAAGCTAAAGAATTTTGTAGGGTGGAAGTGAAGAATGGTGAAACGACATCTTTTTGGTATGATAGGTGGTCGGATATGGGCTGTCTAATGGAACTAGTAGGGCCGAGAGGTTCAATAGACATGGGAATTAATCAACATGCTACGGTGGCTGAAGCTTGGAGCACTCGTAGAAGTCGACGACACAGAGTCTCGATACTAAATGACATTGAAGCAGCCCTTCAAAGCCAACACAGAGACCTAGACTCGGAAGATGTGATTAAATGGAAAGGCAAATCAGGCAAATTCAAACCATCGTTCTCAACGAAGGACACATGGAACCATATCCG